>JANDKE010001102.1:0-16850 GCA_027627275.1 Coprinellus aureogranulatus
CGTTCGGCGTACGTGTCTTGTTTGCGCAAGAGCAGATGTATCTTGCGCAGCGGAGAAGACAGGAAGTTCTTTTTAGAAATGGAGGAAGCAGGTGGCGAACCGTTGCGATCTTGCCAGTGACTTGGCAAGGTGGAGGAAGCTCGAAGGCAAGGGGGACCCTCTGGGTTTTGGCTGGGTTTGGGGTCGTTGCGTCAAATTCTCACGCTGGCTTGTTGAATGCGACGTCTGTTTGGATAATCGTCTACTATGTTGAAGACGAACCTGTTGGCGCCTAACGGTTGCGGCATGAGGTGGCATGCATGCCCCCGGATTGGGGTCTCAGCTTGGAGGCGAAGATCGGGCAAAGGTCACAGCCTGGCAGTTCATAACCAGAACAATGTCATGTACGCATGCTAGCTAGTAATCCATGACCTAAATTACCGCAAAAGCGACAGTCTCGGAAGGGGAAGCTAGCCAAGTTCTTGGCTGGAGGGTGCCGTTTTTGCGTCACAGAATTCGACATTGTCGCTGGTACCCCTACCGCCTAATACGCTATCACAATTCCAAGTTGGGTTGGTCCAATACGAGATGAATGTCGCATGTATGTTGCGATAGCTGTCCCTCGACGCGAATGGCGTGCGGCAGCAGGAACGGCCGATCGTTTAGCAAGCGAGGGTCGACCTGGATGTGCTCGCCGATCGCTTGGGCGACATAACACAAATACGCACATAGAGTGTACGAGGTAGAGGTGTAATTACATTGTATGCGTGTAGCTTGGATGGTCATATGGCGGCGGAAGGACAGCGAGAGATTCAAGAGAGGGACAATAGTTAACGACAGGATAGATTGACCAGTCAAGGCAATCTTTTCACAACCTGAAGGAATAAGAACGCATGAACACCAGGTATCGAAAAGCGAAGTAAGTGTCCATGTGTGATGAAAGTTGGGAAGGTAAACAGGGCCAATTGCGCAGATAGAAAAGCAGGGATAGTACAGTGAACATGAGGCAGACCATGTATCGATAGAGAGCCGAAGACAGGATCGAGCGTTCGATGAGGGCGAAAAATGACCAGAGGTATCCCGAAGATCTCAATCGAAGGCGCGACGTTAGAACGGCCCCGACCAAGATTAAATCGATTGAATGTTACATTACCCAACCGAGCGTATATTGGAGGGATACTCGCAGGCAACCAGTGACAGAAATACAAATAAGGAGGTTAGGAAGGCCGCAAACCGCGTTTCAGTCGCTGATGAGGCGATTGGAGGAGATCAAGGGTAGCGATGTTCATACAGTTTGCCCATGCACTACGCCAATTCATGAAAGGTCATGATGGTGTGTACGAAGGTGGAACATCAATGATATCGGGAGGAAGACCAGGGGGAGCATGAGCATCGTGCCCCGTGAGCCTCACCCCACTATCCTGGTGATGCACCATAAGCTGGGGCCGTTCGCGAGGACCAGAGGTAGACTTCGAGTGGGCGCTACTGCTGTGGTTAGACACCGACCCCGCCCTCCCACCAGGGACGACCCTGACGACGAACTCGCGTCGCTGAGCGGGCCAGTCGGTGACCCATTGAATTGATGCATGGGGATGCTCTGTGCTGGACTTTGAGGTACCGGCAAGGGCCTGACCTTGCGATCTCGNGGGTACGAATTATGGCCNCCGTTAACNGGCTGGTACCCCCCTCCAGGCGCCCCCACCCAGCGGGTGTTTGNGGTGTCTGGTTGAGATGTTCTTGGCTGGGAGCCATCAGATTGAGGGCNCCCGGCGGACGTTCTGCCTGNGTGGCATACGTGAACGGTGTCACCTGCGCAATGGGAGGAGGGAANAACACCCCNCCCTTCAACACATCNACCCTCTCCAACTTCTGGTTTCGCCTTCTCCGTTTCANGAACAGAATGATCACGAGGACNAGGAGAATAAGAAAGGCNGCACCGCCTGCTGCACCACCNGCAATAGCACCCACAGGCGNTGANTTCTTTCCATCTGANGGCGCTGCTGCCCCTGGTCCTGCGGAAGACNTGTCCTGAGTTTCATCNCCCATCGTACCNCCGCCCGGAAGNAGGATATCGCCGTTNGCCACAAGGAGGTGGTCGATGGTNANGGGCGCGGANGGACCATTGTGNGTTACGGTCAGGGTNTGTTCNCCNGCTTTGAGGTCGGANGTTTCAAACAGGTGTTGGTTGTACAGNGCNGGNGAGCCGTCGGGNAGACCGAGGATATCAAACATGACTGCNGGNCCGCCGTCGATNGAGTAGCTGGCTTGTGACTTTCCNGTAGGNTATCCGCTCGGGGTCCACCCTACCCAAGTGAGTTTTGTGCCTGTANAATCCGNGCAACGTTAGCNTGCTGGCGTGCGACAAGNATCTGGCCGNCGNACCATTGAACTTGGCAGTCATCACCGAGCCGGCCTTCAAGGTCATCTTCGCGCTACTCGTGAGATCTTGCCAGTCTTGCGTTACATAGTCGATGGTCGGGTCGTTGTGCTCGACTACGACAGTAGCGCTTGTGAGTNTCGAGCTTTGGTTTGCCAAGGGNAGATAACGNATTTGGTCGAAAAGGAATGTCGAGTTCTNGACCGATGCGTTNAGTGTGAGGGTATGAGTGCCGGGGGTATACAGTGGACTTTTCGCATAACGGCCAGCTATTGATGGTCGCGGTCCATGGATCGTTGGGGGTAATGGATGCCGAGTCGACGGTACATGTCCATGTAGGATCTTGAGCAGCTGTAGCAGGATTGACGGCGCTCGTTCCAAGCACTCGTATTCGCGTCCCTGGCGCCGTACTTCAGGTCGGACGGGATAGCCATTTCAGGCGAAAGGCACCACGCACCAGTGAAACTATACGAGAAACTTGCACTGCCATTCGTCCCATGTTGCGAGCCACCCATTGGCGCTCCCCAGTTCCCAGAAAAAGCATTACTGGTCTCAAACCATGATCCCGAATAATTTATGCCAGTGTCCTTGTCGTCGACCAACACCCAGCGGGTATTGGACATGTCGGGTATACTTCAGTCTATGATGTGCGTTGAGGAGAGATCAAGAGAAAGGACAGGAGGGCAGGGCTTCAGAGCACGCCCGCCAACAAGCTGTAGAGGTGGAGGAGAAGGGGAACAAACGACTGTGTGATCCTGTCCGGGGCTCTGTTGGGTAATTGGCCATCATGATGAACTTCAGTGACGGCCGGCGCTATGGAGGTCGAGGGAAGGCCGACATCCATGGATGCATGCCCGTCCCGAGCCATGACAACCTTTGATAAGGCTCTGGAAAGGTGATTATTGTCTGGACCTCTGCTTTGAATACGGATACGACGCATGTTCGAGCGCTTGTGCAGCTCTCCCAGAACTTGGGCTTACTAGTAACAATTCGGTGAAACGTAAGCTGATATCAATTGAAACGGAGACAACGACGCACTGACCATTCAGAGTTTGCGGGGATGGAAGCACGGAGGAAGATCAAAACATCAGTTTGAGCGCCCATCCTCAATTGAGTCCGCAATTGACCGACATGTCCGTATGGCATGCGTCGGTTGCGCGTCGACCAGAGAGGGAAACAAGCAGGGAAAGGTAATGGGGTACGACGTAGATACAGGCGTATAGGTACAACAAATGACACGACAACACCTTCGTTAGTAGATGACATTAGGCGAATTGGGAATGTGGATGCCCCTTCCCCGGAAAGTAGGAGTGCCTTGGGCATTGGTACTTCCTCCCGTTGCAGGCACGGCGTTGAATGAGGGTGTTGCGCTCCAGTCAATCACAGTGCCTCCAGGCGTTGCAGGTGTCACGAACATGGCCGGCCTACTATGGCTGCTGACTGGAGCGGGGCTAGGCGAGTTCCTGCGCACAGGTTCCAGCCTCTGTGGTGGCGGATGAGCATAGTCTGATCCGTCATCGTAGGCCCTTGAAGGTGCGCTGAAGAGGGTGGGTTGGTCCATATACGAGGTCTTGGTCGTCGTGGAACCGTGGCCAGTTGAGAGCGGGGCCATAAAGGCAGCCTCTTGGATGATAGGTGTACCTGCAGAAGGGTGGGATGGGCCATAGCTTGAGACTGTTTGATGCATTGTATGGGCTTTCGTGGGTAACTGAGAAGGTGACAAGCCCCTGGAACTGGTTCGCCTCCTCCTGAGAAAGAACAGGCCTAGCAGAAGGAGGGTGATCAGTGCGACACCGCCAACCACACCACCAACAATGGCTCCGACGGGGGATTTCTTGCTGGCGGCGTTCGCGGCTCCTGAACTCGATCCAGGGAGGTTCGCGTTGGTCACAGTGGGCCTAGAGGACGAGGTTGAAGACGCAGTATCAGTGCTTCCGAATATGATGTCGCCATCTTCCACGAGCAGGAAATCCAGGACGAGAGGAGCTGAATTGCCCATGTGTGTCACGGTCAGGCGATGGTTGCCTTTGTCCACGGTAGGCGTCTCAAAAAAGGGCTGGTTGAATTGACTCGTCGCGCCAGCCGGAAGTCCTCTCAGCGAGACGGTGATGGGTTCTGCGTCGTCAAGCTGGTACTGTGCCGTTGACTGGCCAGTCGGATAACCATTCGGCGTCCACCCCATCCAAGTCACCTTCGATCCTGTAAAGTTGACGCTCATCGATGCTCCTGGCTGAAGGGTCAGGATGACCTCTGGCGTCTCCTGCATAGGTTGCCAATCATCTGGAGGCGTGTAGGTGATACTTGAGTCCAGTTGGTCGATGACGACAGTCGCGTGGTCCAACTCGCTGGTCAAATTGGCGAGAGGGAGGAATCGAATGGAGTCGACGTAGAATGTCCTTTCGTTGGCGGCGCTGACGTTCAAGGTGAGGGTGTGACGGCCGAATGTCTGGTTGTAGGTTGAGCATAGAGGATAGTTGTTCTGCCATGACGTCCATGGCCGCTCGATACCAATGCTTGTACCGTCGACGAAGCACTCCCATTGAGGATCCAGCGAGTTCGATACGTTCAGGACGTTACTCGATCCGTACACCCTGATAGATGAGCCTTCATGGCGTTCAGAATTTGCAGCGGGGAAAGCAAATATTGCATGCTTACCAGTGAAAGGGAAGGATAAACTGGCGGTTCCATTCGTCCCATGCTGCGAACCCCCATAAGTCGGCCCATATGAACCATACTCTGACCCAGCAAACGTGTCTTGGACGATAAACCACGATCCTTGATAGTCGATAAGAGGGTCAGAGTCATCGTATACCAGCCATCTTGTCTTCGACATGCTGAAGTCGGTGCTGTCCCAGATGTTACCACAGTGCGAAATGAAGGGGGAACTGGCAGCAGGAACCCTGAGGGCGAAAGTTTAGGCCTATTTCAGGCGTGCCATAATGGCCTGTCATTGGTAAGTCANTATTCCATCTCCTTTGAAGGTCCCGCCCGGTGTTTCTGAAGGCTGTGAGTGGTCGCCAGAGCTGATAAGCATCAGGAAGCGTCGGGAGGTGTAGCAAGTTCGAAGATCATGGCCAACCGTAGGCAGGAATTGCTGCTCCTGAAGCCTTCTACACTGGATTTCCTTGAGGTGTACCAGCGTTGTATCGGATGATGGAGCCAGTCGTCGATGGGCAACGAAAGTACAACGTCGTGTGCAAGTTGAACGATTCCCGGGTTTTGCGGTAAACAGCGATGGGACCGCTGATGGCCGACGGCGGCCGATTTCCCCATCACTCATGCATTGTGCCTTGGAGTTTTGGGCGCCTATTTAAGGCCACGGTCGCGATCTCAAGATATCGTCAAATAGAGGCACTTAGAAGCTACAAGCACTGGATACAAGTACAAAATATGATACATGAGTTCCAAAAAATGAATGCGATGAGTCGATNGGAGGCNACCTAGGCTAGAATACCGAAGAAAGGGCTTTGANGGANTACCAGATGAGAAACGATGAGATAGGGAAGNAAAAGAGGGGGCAATGNTGATGGTCCAGAAGCNTTATGAGTACACTATTCTATCAGAAAAGATGNTCAGAGCGCAGTTAAATCGATAACTTCTGCGTCAGGTGNGATANGTGTGGATCTTGAACGGTGTTTATGTCTCAACGTAGCGGCGAGAGTCTTGCTCATCCCAGAACTGGGAACAACCTTGGCCTTGGATTTGAGGGCATTGAGTCGGTTCTGCGATCGTCCAAGTTGAGTGAAAAGGAGACTATGTTTACTATTAATACGAGCTCGCACCTCTAGCCGTCGAATCTGAGCAGCCGTCTTCTCATCAACCTCAGATTGCCTTGGCGAGGACTGCTGTGCAATAACCGGCCGTGGAATGATACCATTTGCAAGGAGCATCTCTAGAGATGCACTGGTCTATAAAGCATATTGAGAGGGTGTACAGTTTGTGTGTGCTCACCGTAAGGTCGGTATTTGAAAGAAAAAGTCAACATGGGTTCCGAGTCAAGGGTCCGACCTCGAACCATATCGACAGTCGGTGCCTCCGATGCATATTCTTCACCATAGCTTCAACGAGAATATCTATCAGCGTGACCGCCAGTACGAAAGCCGTCGGAAGACGTACACGACATGATGAGACCCTGCCTTCTTCGACCTCTCGTGAACAACTTGATGGTCAAGAGTTGGGGTTCCGTACTGGTGTTTTAGGGTCTGAGGAGCAACATTCTCCACATCGATGCGCCATAGCTGAAGTGTGATCGTCCCGATGCTGTAAGATGCGTCGACGGTGTGGAGGTAGTCATCTTGGTCTGGGGGTAACGGCGAGACCGTGTTGCATTGAGGGGGGGAAATCAAGGGTAGGCAACGAACGAGACTCACCTGTGACAATAATGCGCGAAAACTCAAAATCCCTCCTAGTCCAATCTGAAGTTCGTGCATAGGATATTCCAACGCCGTTTGGCTTGTCAGGGAACCTCCGGGCGTCTAACATGATGTGTGTATCGCAGAGTTGGCCATCGATGAGCACGATGGCTTGGAGAGGTATCCTTCGCGTGAGGTTATACCAGTTGACTGAGAATTTCTACAAGATGCCGAGACTTGAGAGAGAGGATCTGAGAGTAAGGGCCCAGGAGTGGCAATCACCTTTCCCTCCTGCGAAGCCACCCAACACGAGGCCGACTTGGTGTCCTTGTCGACGCCGTACACAGGTGCCGCAGTCCCTTCAATGCACAACCAGGCCGAGTAGTCGCCGATCTGGATCGTGCTCATGTCGTGTTGGGCATACAAGGCGAAATGGTAAGCGGGAGATGGGCACGGGCTTTCGCCCCGCGTGGACGAGATGGAAGAAGTGGAAGAACTGCTTCTGGCAGCCCGTCACGGTGACAAGGATCACTCCGACGGGCACGCCGGCCTGGATGAACCGTACCCACAAAATGCATTTTGCCGGACCCCATGGTAGAGCTTCTGGAATGAGTGTGATCGATAAAACGAATTACGTAGAACCAACCTGGCTCGGGGCCCCTGGCCACTGTCCTCGGACCCCGGGCAATCAAGCGCCCATCCCGATAGCATGGTTTTGGTCTGCAGGGTCGAATATCACAGGCTACTCAAAGATATACAGTACGGAGTCGACACACCCCGTTGCAAAGGCAGTAAATGCATGTAATTGCCATGAGACGGAGTCATGGACAGCGATTGGTTCATCGTGCCTTCCACCCCAGGAACTCTTTCGCTCTCGTCTCCGTTTCGACCCTTTACCATCTAGCCCTTGCGCTTGACCGTGATCGAGAGATCCAATTCAACATCGTCGTTGAGGCCTTCCGCCGATCCTCCTGTTGTTGAACGTTGAACGATCATCAAAGTATCGTATCTTGGGAACCTGGNCTGTATGTGCGAAGAAAGGTAGTCGAAGNCAACTGCATCTTGACGGCCTTCGAAGGAAGATCGGGTCCCAACCATCCTTTCTCTTGAATCCTACCCTGGGGCTATTGGAACCGGAGTCGAAAGAAGTCGAAAGATAGGGATTTTGTGGCCTTCGCTATGACCATGGCGCTGCTGGATGCGAAGACTTTCGAGGCGGGGCACCCGAACCTAAGAGTCCCCCCAGACTGAGATGCCGTGGCATCCATATCGACATTGAGGTAAACGTCCAAAATTTAAATGGTTGGACAAGCTGAAAGAGTCTCTATGACCAACGCTACAGGCCGATTACAAGCAATAGCTAAACTTGTCAGATTGTCAGGGGAGGAGTCGTGTTCACAGCCGGCAGGGCTGGAGACATAATAAGATTCGTAGGTGGGAATCGAAGAGAGAGTCTGGAGGCACTGGGAAGCTGGGTGGGGATGATTCTGGCGGGAACAGAGACGCCTTCCGCCTCTTCTGGCCACTCCGGGAGCACATGCGCCTTTAGCTTGCCGAGACGCGATGGCCTGGTGTTCTGAGCACTTGACGAACATTCATGCACTATACGTCTCATTAGACCGACATACAGTCGATCATGGACCCTGCAGTCAGTACGCCATGTAGCCTTGGGTCGATGAGGTTCTTAGTTTTGGCCCAGAATTATTGATCTCTAGTGGCTTCAGTACGTCGGATCCCCGACCCAACTAGCGTCCATTTTTCGGGAGGTTGTTTGATACGGGAAGTGTAGTGAGGAGGTTCTTTGAACCGAGAGTCGTTAATTTTGAATGACTTCGAAGGGGTGAGGCCATGAGTGAAGAACGTTCTCGGCATAGCGAACGCTGAGAACCGCACAGTTATAAGATATCCACAGCGTTATGAAGGAGCCCTAAGGGAAGACTGTTCGGAATGTGCATACAGGGTTCTCGGGTACATGTCGCGTCGGGCTTCCAGATCTCGAAGCAAGTCTTTCGCTGTGTCGATCGAATTTGACGTCACCGCGAGGGCTTGCTGGACGCGGGCTACTCTCAAGGGGTAGAGTTAAAAAGGGTCCACGAGCTCGTACGAAGCTTGGCTGTGAAGATGCTGAAAGTCGTGAGGCGTTCTTGGTTGGTGGTGCAGGTTGAGGTAAGAGGTGGAACACAACCAACAAACCGGAAAATCAGGATCAGGCATCGTTTCTCACGAGTTAGGGGCTTCCTTCAGCTCTGACTCTCCGTTGAGCAGCCCGAAAAATGAGAGCTCCACATCGAGAGGCCCCAGAACGATGTACGCTGCGGCGTTCTGACCAGTTGAAGGGCCCACGAATGCGGACCTTGTTTCGAGTCAACAGGATGCAGCTCTGTGGCCGCTTTAGTCCCGATGTGGCACGGTTACTATTGAAGGAATCCAGATAGAAGGGAGAGGAACGAAAACCTTCTTGCATTCCCGAGTCCCATTACGGTAGTCATTCGTCAACCCACGAGTAGTCACGGTTGCATCGAGCGCCAATCTCATGCTTTCGGCGGAAATCAGGGCTTCCATCCACCTTATTCGCTTTGTGCGCAGCAGCACGTCTTCTTCGTTCCAGTTCCAGAGTAACGCAAGGTACATGCTTCCCCGACTATCTGTACACGAGGCATTCTTCCAGTCAAAGATGGAAACCCGGGTAGGTCATTCATACTCATAAAAACGCGTGGCGCGTCCTTAATTAACGCGGCGCGTCGCGCCATCACCACGTGTTCTCGTAATTGGGCGCTTCCTCCGATCCGAAGACGACTCGAGTCATTCCTCTGTTACCTGATAAGTCTCGTCTGGCGTTCATTCAAGGGCAAGGTGCCACGCACCCTCGTGAGATCGCGGGAGGACGAGTCAGAGTTACTATGGAATGAAGTCGACTAGTCTGCCTCATGTTGAATGAATGAAGCCTTGATTGGAAATGAGTATCTACGGTTACATGCTAATGGTGTGCTGCTGTGCAAGTGGTGAGGTTAAGTCTATGGTACATTTGCCGTCATCTTTGACGGCTCCAAGAGAGTACATTACTTGACGATTATCGATAACGAAACATGGGTTTGAGCGATGCTTGTAATTGGGATGGATGGAAGTGATTGTGAGTAGGAACCAGCTGAGAGGGCAAGAGCAAGAATGAGGTGTGCGGAGAACGATGAACGTGCAGCGGGTAAGAAGCGCAAGAAAGTGACGGAGAAAACGAACTGTGACAGGGTGCGCAAAATGCAGGGTCGAGAGCTGAGAAGCAGGGTTCGAGGCAGTGTGGCCGAGTTCGACGAAAAAAGCTTAAAGAGGGTGGGTGCCGGCGGCGAGTCAGATCTTCAGCTTCTCCGCAAGTCTAAAGCAGAGGAAGAGCTGAATATGGACGTAATCCATTTTTTCTTGGGTGTTTCGAGATGGCCTTCCTCCATCTCCAGTGGACCGAGTTTCTCCCCGCATTCGGGGCACCGTCGCATGATTCTCCAAGCCAAACGCTGGTAAAATGGTCGTCAGCGTCGTCGTAAAGGGCGGGAGAAACTCGCTACTCACGCGGAAAAACATGAAGCGTAGTTTTGGCGGCTCCTCGTATACGGTAATGCCCTCGACGTCGTCGTAGTAATCCACCTCGGTCTCACTGTCGTAGTCCTGGCGCCCGTCCAAGCTTTCGTCACCATCGAGCTATCGCAACACGTCAACGCGTATTTGACCATGAAGAAGAGGTTCGAACATACCAAGTGAACGGGATATTCGAAATATCGTTCAGAGCGCGTATCCATTGTCCTCTGTGAAGAGTATGGTCAGTTCCTCCCTCAGAGACAGATACGGCCAGGACTTACCATCAGTTTATTCAGACTCGAAGACGGTGACCTGCGAAAACTGCTCGCTGACGACGAGGATTCGGACTCCTCTAGGAGTGTAGAGAGGGCAAGCGTGAATGAAGGCATATGCTTGCGAATATACCGAGGCTCAGCCATGTACGGATAGGCCATCAATAGGTTAGGAATAAAAAGGAGAGGGCAGAGGTAAATAGACAGAGGGAGACCGAAAAGAGTATCCGTGGCGGAGTAGAGAGCGTCGGACTGTCCAGTGAAGGAGTCGAGGGGGGCGAGGCAGCCAAGTACGGTAAGAACCTGTGCAGTGGGGCTTATATATCTGGGTGACAGTGCGCCCGTAACGGCGAATGGCACGCGCTGGCTGTTAGGATATAACGGGATCGAAAGACGACACATCAGTAGATCGAGATTGCTTCTGAGGGTTACCCCTTATGAAGAGTCCACANTCCTGATTAAGAAGTGTCAGTATGAGTCCGCCGCCCCGTGTAAAGCTTGAATGGCGGTACCCTGAGAACCGCCGCGAAGACACCAGCCAAGATGTAGAAGCCTCTCCGCATTGCCTAGTCACTCGAAGGCAATCCGTGAGCACAGGAGCGGTGCCCAAAATNATCTGAAGATCCTAAGCTTCTAACCGCGGAATAAGCATCGAGAACGCTCACCTGGAGGGTNTAAGGCAATCGCCATCACGAATNGTAGATGCGCCGCCGCCGGCGGTCACACTGTTGCTTATCCTGCAGAGCGAAGCTGCCTGCGCAGTAACCTTTGTAACATCCTCGTTTCGATGTACCNTTCTCATCGGAAGTTCCACCTGCCGAGAAGTAATGCNTCCCCGAGCCTGGACTGGCATGAAAGTGCCTGCAGGCACTCCCGTNGGTTACCTAGAATGGAAGCGTGACGTGACGATACGCAACAGTCACATAGGCGGGAGACGTCGGNNTCACGCTGNACAATGCAGCTNCGCCGCCTTCGTATCCTTTCCTGGCGAACAATGGAGGTTCCTCGAAAAAATCAGGTTNCGCCCCACCATTGTGAGCATCCANTGTCGTCTCACGCAGANAGANCCCACATTGAGNNCGGNGACACTCTTCGGACCGCAGAACAGTGGGTAAGAGGCAAAAACTCACCTATTCACCTGTCACTATCAGGGCGGCACTATTGATGCGTTCACTTGAAAGTTGACTGGAAGGAGCATAAAAGGCTTCCTGGAGATACTCTGGTCAATTCACTGAGCAACGGTGAGGTAAGAGCATGGGAAATGAAATGAAATTCGCGCCCATAACCCATTGTTATGCACTCGCACTNGAGGCATCTGACAACCCGCTATCTACCTCCATAGCATCATCGTCCATCCTGATGCATTCCACAGAAGTATACGGCGTCTTGTCTCGAAGCCATCGGCCCCAGAGTACATCAACCCGACACAGTCCAGAAGCNGTGCACGATGCCAACAGGCATGAAGATCCTAAACCGTTCCCTTTGTTCCAGGTAACNCGATGGATGCCCACTTCCCGNGACCATGCTCCCGTACTACTCGCTTGTTGGCCAGATTTCTTCGCNGGATTGGGCACGGAACGCCCGTCTGGAACTTCCTATACAAANTTTCAGACGAGTACGGCGAGCATCAGAAGGCNTTTTACCTGAGGAAGAAAACGATCAAGCATCCGGTACTCCTTCTCTTTGCGGCTGTAGTCCATTTGGTAGATTACGTGCACGAAGAATGGCTGTGGATCAGGCGCTTTAGAGACCGGGAGAGGACAATGGGATATCTGTAAAACTTACGACGGTACCGCCACGGCGTGGTGAACGGAGCATATTGGTAGTGGAGCAAGTACCGTCTGCCGCGGCGACGGCCAATTGAGGATGGTGATCTGAGGCGTCGATAGACTGGAATGGTTCCAATGTCAAGCCAAGTACTCTTCGAAACAACCAGAACTCACCCAAACTGGCCCAAGAGGTTCCAATAGAGTGTGTCCGCGGCCAAGCATGCTCGGAGAAGCCGCGTATGCTTTTACGGTGTTTTCATGGTCCATCGTTATGGGACCGGAAGCGTAAGGCGAGAAGGTCAAGGTATTGATGACATCTGAACCACGAGAGCTAAGTATGGCATGGAACAACGCAAAACTTGGCTTACCCCTTGTTCTATTCATGATGGCACCCCGGCCATCCCGCAAGTCCAAGAGGCACTCCACCCCATCATAACCTCCGCTGGCGATAACCGTAGGATCGTCGTCCAGACAAAGCTCCCCCGATGCTGAGTACGGGGGTGCTTGGATCCACGCCAGTGCACGAATCGCCGCTTGATGAACGGTCATATAATGCGATGGGCGCAATCTTGTAACCGTCTCAGCGTCGGGATTCTTGAACGTCTGAAGTGCCACTGCTAAATCATAGACCGCAATGATCCCGTTCGTCGTTCCGATCGCTACGCGTTGGCTATTGGCCCAATCAAATGTCCAGCACGACGTCTCGGCCAACTCAATCCTGATAATTGGGTCAGGTAGCTTCACTGGTACATCAATCAGCCGGCTACTTTGACCAAGATGCAGGCATGCATACCGAGCACCGGCTCGTCCGAGGAGCCGTTCAACATGTCCTGGGGTTCCGGAACCGCATACACACAGAACGATCCATCTTCGAACGTCCCAGCGAGTAGACCCAATTTCCTCGGGCTTCTTTTAGAGTCGAACTACCTTGATTTGTGAGTGTGGCATCGCCTTCGAGAATGTAGAACCCACCTCGTCGTGAGACGGTAGCGGACACCACTTGAGATCAAAGGCGGGGCCGTTGTCGAGGCATAGTACCATCTCGCACTTCACGAGCCCAACGTCCCGGTCTTCCGCCTTTGCTGAAAGTGACCATATCTGGATGCAGGCGCTTGACGGGCGCTGGACCTTCACTCCGATCTCCGGTGAGTGAGAGCTATTTGGAAAAGGCGCGACGGCCAAGTACTGTTTAAATTTCCTCCCTGAGCTGTGAGATATAACAAGGACGGCAGCGAGGAAATGACGTACTCGCTCGGTCGTCAACATGTATTGGACACCAATCGATAGCCCAAACCGGAGCGCCAGCGTTGAACACATAGGCCTTGCTCTCAGGTAGGTATTCTGCTACGGAAGTGTAAGACACGTCTTCCGGCAAAGAGAAGGGACTTACACATCGCAAAAGTGTCGAACATGTTTATCTCCCGCTTTTGCTGCGCCTTCACTGGCCCGAAGCGACATGGAACCGGTGGTGGTGGTTTGAAAGTCCCGTCCTCCGTCGTCTCGTTCGCCGTTGGGAGGTGCAAAGCCCCTTCGCTAACGCGAATTCAGACTTGGCGAGCGTATAGAGCCACGAACAAGTACCTCTTATCGAGAATCTTCCACCCAGACTTCACTCTAACCTCTGTATACACTCTCGGCCTCCTCTTCGCTTCCGTATCCCCTCCTGCGCCTCCTTGAACCACCGTCTGTCCTCTGCCAGCTGCCACAGCGGTCCCGGTCCAACGTTGTACCCCCACGACTTGTTTACCCGATCCGTAATGCGTGCATTGTGCGTATACGAGTTGGTGAGGGTCGTCTGAGTCGCCTCGAACAGATGAGGCGTTGCTGTAACCCTCTCAACGGACCCCGGTCGCGCAAACAGAGGCGCTGCTCGATGTCTGTGGTGTACGCTGGGGGTAGGTAGCATATACATCTGTCGTCGCGAAGCCCTTGGCAAGCCTGCTCCAGGAGTCAACATCGCCTTCGCTGCCGGGGTAGCCCTCGCCTTGCCCTTCGACGGCGTCTTCGCTGTGCTGGCCTTTTTCTTCGGCTTTGGAGCCTCTTCCTCTTCGTATTCTTCCTCTACATCCTCGCCGTCTGCATCCTCATCGCTCAAGTCGTCCTCTTCCTCCTCTTGAGCCTTTTCTTCAGGTGCAAAGTCGCTTTCGCTGTTTTCTGATTCAATGATTATTTTTGAGGGCCCAGCTTCGTCCTCAAAGCCAGCCAAAACCGAGTAGTTAGGCTGGCTTTTGCGTGGTCTGAGTTTCCGCGGAGACATGATAGTAATGGTGGCGGTTGAGGAAGAAATCCGAAACTCAAAGCCAACACCTTACATAGCTAGGTTCCCACGGAGGTGAATAGGCGCCCACTACCACTGGCACTATTTGACTGAAACATATGCATTCATCTTTCCACTCACTTGTCGAAGGTACCGATTTACCCAGAGAATTGGATGCTTTGAGACTGAAGGTACCTGTGCTTACCAGGACACCAAGCGAGGCAACGTTCAAGATACTGAGCTCACGCACCAGGCGCCGTTGAAACCTCGAACGGCTGTGTCAACGGGATTGCTGCATAGAAGCTGTTGCTTGTGTTTAACCCCCAACCCATCTAACAGCGATAGCGTAGCCATGCTTACCTTTATCCTCAAATCGTTCCCCGCATGCCAAATAGCAACGCTGCATTTCATTACCGTCGAGAGTGCCCTTGCAAGTGACGCTTGCCCTTACTCTCCTTGGCGTCACGTCTTCCTCGTTTTACTCTTCTTACGAGAAATTCACCTTGTTCAATCCACTCCATTGGCCGGTCTTACGGAGTCCAACGAAGAACGCAGCATGCCTGGCGCCTGAGACCCTCGAGTCCCGCTCGCGGTCTTTGATCGGAAACCTTCGGAGACTTGGGCTTGAGGCCTGAGTCTCCGTGACTTGATCCCGAGCGGATCACTGACAGACAGGTCTCCGGTTGGTCTTGGACTCGCATGTCGCAGGGACCGGTTACCTTTGACCCTCATGTTCTGGGTGAGCTGTTGAATTTGTGAGTCAGAGGGTGCCGCGGAAACGTCTAGCTCTCTCACCCGCAATCCTCAGAGCTACTGTCAATGGGGCACATCTTGCTCCAGCTCCGGAGCCATCGGTCGCATATGCCATTCGCGAAACGTTACAAGGTCGTCAGCCCTATTGTCTCCTACCCGCTCGTTGCCCTGGACGTAAGCAGCGGCGACACCTCCAATTATCCGAATGGCTAAGGCTGAAATCACTCAAATGCCTTTTTGTGTTGTGAACTTCCGTCTTTTGTGTTCACCGACACGCAGCAACGGGATGTTCAGCCTAGTTCAAGAGATGCCACACGCTTATAAAAGCCTCGACGACTCGAGGATATGCCTCCTACCTTCGTACTCCCGCTCTGGTCAGCGTCGAGCCAGAGGTGCCTCATCGCGCACTCCTCCAAGTCCTTCTACGCACACAACTCCATTCCTTTGTCTCGTCACGCTCTTTTCTTTTCTTTTATTCTCCTCACGTCCTTCGATACATCCTGATCCCGAAGGCGCTTCGAACTCACCATCAACAGTGTACACATGCTCCACCCATTGTCTCTGTCGCTCGACATGTCGTCGCGCATCCAGAATGTCCAAAACGGGATCAAGGCACTCACCGACGCGCTAGTTTCCGGGGTCCTCGGCGCTGTCACCCTCCTCACCTCTTTGTGTTCTCGGATTTACGACGGCTTCGCTATTCAGATCTCGAGGGTGTGGTGTATTGCAGCCGGAGTGCTGGAAGCTCTTGTTCGCAGCTTAAAACTCTGGGTGTCTGTCAACAGGTCGAGTGGCAACCTCGACATCGCCCCCAACTCCTCTTCTTCTACCAGTCAGCCTTTACCGGCATCCTCAAGAGCTAGAGTAGAGCAGCATAGACTGCGACCTTTATCGCTCCCTCTGCATTCTCAACCTCCGGCGCCTAAAGAAGAACAAGGAAGGTCCAAGATGGGGCACGGTCCATTCATTCGGAAGATCATGTCCTTCGCGCAGTTGAAAAGGGCGCCATCGCCAACGGACGATAAACAAAATCAACATGAACTCAAGAGGGGAGTCTCCTTTGTGAATATGTCGTCGTCGTCATCTCCATCGCCGCGAAGGGCGTCGACTTCAACGGAGTCAAGTGGTGGTACCAGGAGGAGCTCTTTGAGCAGCGTCTCACGGCCCATGTCGGAGCATTCCACCTCGGATATGCCTTACCAAGGCGTACCCGTATCCGCAGCAGCCAACTCCGTAATGAATGTATGCGATGCTGCTTTCCTCGCGTATAAACTGAACTGACCTCCCTTGATTTAGAAGCCCAGTCTGTACGCTCGGCGACCATCTCTTCCTGACGATGACGAACACGCCATTCACGTCATTCCACTTCACGAAATGCGACCCACACAAGCAATGCACTTTCACAACCCATGGACCAAAACGCGTCAAACGCCCATCCGCCAGAAAACGCGTCCTCAGAGACGCAACCCAAAACTCGCCCTCACTCTCAATGAGTTCTTCTCCGCTCGGAGTGTTGAGAGCGAGCTA
>JANDKE010001103.1:0-16849 GCA_027627275.1 Coprinellus aureogranulatus
AGTGGACATTCAGTTGCAATGTTCCAGTTGGAGAGGTTCGACAGGCGGGTAAAACTGTAGACAAGACGAGCTTGTAATGATGAGGCTTGGCTACAAACAGAGCGAGATGAACCAAAATTCGAATAGACAGGCGATTGTGGCCCCGTCCACAACAATAGCTGGGGAGGGTGCATTGTGAAAGGACAGTGCAAAAGCGACTTCAATTTCCACGGGACGAGTTTCAAGTCGATTATGGGCTGTTGCTGGATCTCGCAGGCGCGGGACTCGAGCCGGAGTTCACGGAGATGAGGCAGCGAATAGAACATTTCGACAGGGAGGTGATAATTGAAGGAGATGGAAAGATGGATGAGGTCATGTCCAAGTAACCCCTCCCGAAACCACCGATCGGTCTTTCCATCTATCGCGATGCGGAGTCCGCGCAGGTGGACCAGGCGTTGGAAGACGCTGCTGAAGTCGCTTTCGTTCTCCATGGAAGTTTGGACAGAGCCAATAGTTAGGTGACATGCGTAGTGAAGAAGAGACACATTAGTATCTCGAATTCCAAGGATCCTCTCTTGTCCGTGAAGACGACGCCCATCGACCGACAGCTTGCGAAAGAGGTGTTGCCTGCAACGCCCCAGGAAACGAGGCGAGGCCAGAGACATCGTCTTCAAGGATTCAAATGTGTCAAAGGCAACGAAGTCGACAATCGTGTCGAGAAGTTCCTGTGGCAGAAGATTTGGTGCCATTCCAAGGTTGAGACTGGTGGCCAAGATAAAGGTTGAAGAGAGCTCCGCATCGATCCCCTCAGCGATTGCAGCCAAGTTCGGAGAATGAATATCTCGGGGAAAGCCGACAGGAGCCAAATTCGCTGGCCGGAGCACGATCGAAATGGACACGAACCCGAACCCAACCTCTTTTACTTCAGCTGTGCGCCTATCCGATGCCCCCGCCATGGTTCCCACAAGAGGTTATAGACCAGATTATTGACTGGGCCGCTCAAGATACCCCCGAATCTTTGAGGGCCCTTCGTTTGACTTCTCGGCGCTTTGTCGAAAGGACCCGACGTCACATCTACTTCAACATGGACTTCGCCGACCCACAATGGATTTCGGGGGAAACTTGGAGAATTCTAAAAAATGACCCATCGCTCTTCAAGCATGTCCGCAAAATGACGTTCTGCGAACGACTTCCCGGCTTCAAAGTTTCCAAGGAAGAGTTCCAGGAAGTCCTTGGCCATCTGGATTTGCGAGCTCTGGTCATCGACGTCGTTGGTACATACAAGCGATGGAAGGAATTAGAAGTGCCAACTCGCTGGCCACAGCTGGTTTACCTCTCCATCAAGTTGAAGGACTACGCCATGTCATGCAAAGTCTTCTACTTGCTGCCACATCTACGGGAACTACGCCTGACATACAGGTCATACGCCAGACCCCTCTGGAAACCCGCTGCACCAACAGTTGGCAAAATGCCATGGAAGCTCAAATCACTGCACTATGACCACGACGGGGATGAGCCAAGTCATAATCGACGCCTCCGGTTGGTAGGAAGCGATTCAGGAGAATACATACGCCCCATGCGTCTCTTGGTGAATCCCGCATGGGAACCCCAGGTTTATGGCGAACTGGTTCATCTCAGCCTCATCATGCATCGGCACGAACACCAGCGGTTCGCTTTCTCCAGGATCCTCCCACTGTGCGAGCGATCTGGTTTAAAAACCTTACGCCTACAGTATGGATCCTTTCCGGGCAGGACATGGATGGACGTTCGTGCGTATTCCGTCACTCCCTTCAGGTTCAGATCAACTGACGTTTCCACAGTCAAGGACTTCCTCGCGGACTGTGAAAGGAATATCGCCAATTACCGTCCTTCACCTCCCCGAGTATCTTTCCCTTTGCCTGAGGTCCGACCAGTGGGACCGACGGAGCAATTTGCATCCCATCCCTCCTCACGCAGCGAACTTGGCCTCGACAATCCTTGGAGTAGAAACACAGTCATCACTCGAAGCTATGGAACTTACATTCTCATGGACCCTTACACCTCCACTAGACCGGGGAGAGCCATTACCAAGCCCAGCGGAGCTTTCACAAAAGGATTTGGTTGTCCCAGGGCCAGAATGGGCTCGCCTGGAAGCCATCCTATTAGATCGGCTGCGGTTCCCCCAACTTCGCGCAATTCGCATAAAGATGCATGTCACAGATCATATGCATCGGAAGTCCACCGACGGATACCGCTCGAGCGACGACTCAGCTTTAGGACGTGCACTCCAAGAGCAGTTGCTCTCCGCGATGCCTCAGGTTAGGGATAGTGGGTTAATTGTTGATGTTGGAAGGAGGGATACCCAACAGGCTTTCGACCGCATTGCCAAAGCGAAGCTTGCTACTGCCTGGTGCTACGAATAACGAGCTTGTCGCATGTTTCCCCTGGTTTCATTTTATGTCGCGGCTGCCGCTTCACAGTCTTGTTCTGTTCTCCCCCTTCTCGAAGATTTTTGGCACTTCAGAGGAGCTTTAGACATACCGGCGCTGCCTTCGAAAGCTATTATTTACGAATAGCATTCGCGATATTGTCGAAGTCAACTTCTGTAGCCTCATTCCCGGCATCGAAAACGCGTACCCTCCCCTTCGTCCTCTCCAAGGTATGTCTCATTTGCTCTGTGAGAGCAGCGCTTACTGAATTGCGAAAGCTGTGGGATGTGAATAGTCTGCCACGATCGATAACCGTCGTGCCCATGCGCACAGCGATGAGATTAGGGAATAGATCCTGCGAAGAGAGGGTCCCGTCAAGCTGCATCCATCCCTGCCCCGGGATGATATACCTTTCTGCAGGTAGGGTGGTGTGCCGTAGCGAAAGATAGGTGCGCAAGCTTGTCACCCAATGGAGGTCCGCGCTAAACGCTAGCAGCCCTGGCTGAGGCCTCCCGCCTAGCATGGAATGAAGGAATAGTGGTTGAAAGTCGGGTACGGCAGTGGCGGATGCCGCTGACCTGTCTTGCAGAGAGCGGAGCTCTACGTGAAGGTAACGGAGATTCACGAATGAAGGAAATATCCGCGCGTGGGTGTTGACATCCTTGAGGGCTGCGCGCACTGATAGTGGGTCAAGCATTAGTTCGGATTATCAATGATATATGGCATACCACATACAGAGATCTCGGGTCCCGCTACCAGGATAACTGGTCGTGGGGCCCGTATATCTGAGGGTCAAGCTTGAGAGCTGCCCTCGGAAAGCCGGCAGCATCTTCGACCACGCGAAGACATGGCCCTCCAGTTTCACGATGTCCAAGGCTAGGCAGGTCAACTTGGAGAACATCGGATACGGTGGCGACATGGATTGTAGCAGTGGCATACAGAAAACCCCCCGATGGCAATGGTGCAGGAACACCAGGCTCCAACTGGGAAGACAGCCTGAAGGAACGGTCTCCGCACCGAGATCGTCCAGGGAATCCGTCGTATCATCGAGACTGAGTTCCTGTAGAGTGCTATTGGAGGTTATCAAGTGACCAGGAAAGCCTTTGGGCAGGCAGATGGTCAGGTGGGTAAGTGGTCGAGCTAGAAGACTTTGGTAAGCGGCCTGCAGAGCTGCCGGCAGCTCGCTCCAGTGCGGCACGCTGTCCGGATGCTTCACGTCGGTGATAACAAGATTACGCAGGTTGTCGAAATGTTCCACCATCCTGAGGAACCCACCGCCAATCGATATTGTGAATTGGTCTTGTGGTAGCAAATCGAAGCAGCTGGTTATCCTCAGAGTTCTTGGGTAGCTAAAAAGCGAGGAATTCGCATTCAACATCTTCTGGAACGTTGGATTCGGCTTATCTGCAGAGAAATGGATGGTATGAAAGAGGTGATATCGGCAGCGGTGAAGAAAGAACGGTGAGACCAGAGAGAGGCGTTTCAAGGTAGTAGAATCATCAAGTACTGCAGTCTCCACGATGCTGTCCAGGAGTTCGTTCGGAAGCGACATGAGAGACATCATGGCAGAGAAGAAAGGAGCAAACGCGAGTTTGATTTGCAAAAGATGTCGGTGAAGCTGTCATACCTCGCATTCAATCGGAGATGAGATCAGGTCGACTTCGAAGTTCGACCCTGGGACAGTTCCAGAGTCCAAGACTCCACAAGCTGGTATCTAGCTAATTTGACGAATAAACTATGCAATGATTGTGATATAGGTGGAAATATGGACAGGTATAAATACGTACTACAGTGGAGAGGTAGAACCGCCCACCGTGATTCAGACGATATAGGAAACACCTCTCCTGTCGTATCAAGGACTCCGTGAGGTCACTCCTGTACTCCCAATGTCCCCAGCTACGCTTGTACATAGTTAACCATTCCTCTTATCTCAATTATGTGTAGCTCCAAGCCCCGTCGTTCAGTGGCCCCGTAATCGAGTCAAATGCCCGCCTCGTCTCCCGCGATCCTGCGTCCACAAGATGCCCGCGATTTCGTACACGAGGCACGGCAGCGAGCAACTGCTCCCGTAGGGTATGGGCGATATCCGTCTCGTCGGTCGATAGATCTTGCTGCTTTTCCATGGGGTCTTGCACCTGCGAAGTAATACGGACCGCGCGAATAGCTGGAAGGAGGTCACAACTTGAAAGGGCGGAATCTAATTGTACCCAGCATGACGCGATCGTAGCTGGATTCTCCCATTCCGTCACCAGTGGTGGATCGCCAGTCGCAAGCCACGAGAGTGTGAGTTCGAGGGCTTCCAGCGAAGGTTGAGCAGTGTCTCCCAGCATAGCAGATACATATTCCAGCTGTTGGCGACATGAGCCAGGCCATGGACTGTCGTACGTATGGAAAAGGACGGCGAAATAACGCAGGGAAGAAAATGTGGGCAAGCTATGGTTGTTGTCCTTCCAATCCTGAAGACACGGTAATACTGATGGACAAGGATTATTGAATGGGTAAAACTCACAATCCAGATAGGGAACGCACCAAGAGGAGATAAAACTTTGCAATCTTCACCATACTGCAATCGCAGAGTACGCAACGGGGACCCTTGGCAAGCGGGAAGGATGCTTGAGAAGATGAAATGATGGTTCTCGAGGTACTTGATCACAAGACTGAGGTGAACAAGCTGCTGGAAGGTTTGAGGACAGCGAAGGATGGGACATGGTTGCGGTACGTATGGATGGTAGTGGAGAGACCTCAGCCGCCACGGAAGATTGATTATGTCGTGACTGGGGTTCGTAATCTGAGATATGCCCCAGCGTGCATAACTCGTGCAATATGTTATACGTAGCTCCTGCAGTCGAGCAAGGGATAGGAAGAATCGGAGGGGCGTATCTTCTCGGAGGCCTATTGAAAGGTGTAGCAGTTGTGGCCCACAATCGAGTAATCCGATCTTGGACCACGCTTCGATATCGAGTTCGTCCAGCACACTAATGTTCAATGCCTCCAGGTTTGTGAGTTGGTTCAGACCGTCCAGAACGGCAGTCTCGGAAAGATCGAATCCGAAAGGCTTGTTGATTACTGACACTCGTCGCACATACTTGAGAAGCGAGGGACTCCAGAGAAATATTCCCTTGGTTGCAGCCGGCACTCGGAGGGGTCCAAAGAAGTAAATCGTTCGGAATATATGGGATCGAGCTCTCTCGAGAAAGCAACGTGAAGCTATCGAGAGAGCCCTCAAAGACTCGGGCGACTCTAGAGCGGTAAGGTCGACGATCGTGTCCAGGATCTCCTGCGGAAGTTGAAGCATTTTGGTAGTTTGGGAAAGAGATGTGTGCCGCTCTACGACCGCTCAGGGCTGAGCATTCTGTTTGCGGCAATTGATCGTGAGGGTGACTACATGGCAAGAACGAAGGTCTAGGCCATGCCTACGCAGATAGGGGAAGTGCGAGGCAAGTTGCGATTCCTGAAAATAGGAGGACGGGAATGAGAGGGACATGGATACATCGAACAAGCGTATAGATAAAGTTCAGCTCTCCAGCTTATAGATATACGGTGGGGGTGTGTAACTCCACGCTCGAAACTGAAGTCAAATTCGCGAATCCCTGCCAAAAGACAACATCTGGGCTTACCATGTCCCAATTTGAACCTCGCCTGCGAAACTACACTTTATTCCTATCTACCCTCCCAACAGGCTCGTCCCGCCTTCATTCCCGAAACATTGTATCGGGCCTCGCAGCCGAGTGGGCTTTTCGTTGCGTACCGACCCACTGGCATGTATTGACTAATCCTTTCAGCGTCGATATCCCATTCAGCAAATCCAAAGATCTCTGTAGGTCGGGATACAGCCAAGTTACTCCCCCTCATGTGCTTCAGCGGCCAGGGGAAAGTTCGTGAGCGTCTCGGCGCTGCAATCGAGACGATGTCGAGCTCCCCATCCTGGTTGCCATCGTCGACTTGTCGTGGTATGGAAGAGAGTCGTTGGCAGAATGCCGCCGTTGTTTCAAGCTCTGCGCGTCTTCGCGACAACTACACACAACGACAGCGACCAACAAATGACTGTCCAGGACGGGGAATCTTCGAGAGTAGCTAGGCACGATGATAATAAAGAGAGACGGTGTTCAAAGGCCTCGAGTCCTGGGATGAGCCAACTGTACCCCGTTTACAAGGTATATCGAAAGTCCACAGCCTTGTCCCCATGCTTCCTTCGCTCCTGCCGCTGTTCCTCACTAATCATTATTCCAGATTCGGCCTGACGTCGCTGAGCCTCATCTCTTCTTGAGTTGATCGTCCTGTAAGCGACGACAGCTATTCCAACGCTGATCGCACTGAGAGTGATGAACATTAGTTGGAGACCGTCTGTACAAAAGCATCGTTCAGTATCAAACGCAAGTACTGCGAGGCGAGGGAGAAGTAGACTTACTCCCAAGCAAGTAGCGCGGGGCATCCCTCCTCCTAAAAATAACGCTCCCAATCGCCCCTCCTACGTTCGTGGACCCAACATGTAAACCGATCACTATGCCACGCTTGAACTGCCCTGCGGTGTTATTGCTCAACCAAGGTGTAGGGAGAGCACTATAGCCTCCCGCCACACAGAGAAAGATGCCGAAGTACTTGGCTGGATTGGGGCCGAAGATATGTTGATTGCGTAACCGGTGAATGATATGAGGAGGGAGACGAGGAGGAAAGAAGAGCGAATGCGGAGTTTGTCCGAAAGGTAGGCGAAAGTATACAAACAGATAGCTGTTAAAACGTCCCATCAGTTGTGCGGGCCAAAGTATATAGGAGGAAGAGACATACTACCAAAGATGTAAGGAGGGATTGATAGTAATTGGGTGACAGCAGGTGAGTAGCCAAACCTAGTAACCACAGTCAGTCAAGGCAGTGAAAGGCGGCCGCTCAAAATAACTCACGAGTTGATAATGGTTCTTTAATACCATACTAAAATTAGTACCATGCAAGCAACAGGAGGGGCCAATGGACTCACGGAGCGAAGAACGTTATCCCGTAAACTGACGAAGGGCGTAAAATATGAGTTTGCTGCTGTTCAGAAGCGAATACTTACGAGGGGTGCTGAATCCAATGCTCAGAGGAATGAATAGGTACAATTGCCAGTCCGTGAGAGCCTCCCAGACGTGGCGCATCTCGAAATGCTCTTCCTCGCCAAGGGAACATGCATGCAATTCTAAAGGGACGGAAACATCCCATTTTTATGAGACGGTCACCGAAGGAGAACGGCGCGGGGCGACTTACTATGAGAGTCACGGATGAACTGCCTTTCATCGGGAGTAAGAAACGAAGCATCCGACGGGAGGTCTACCATAACTGCAGACAGCGCTTCAGCGAGACATACTTACCATCAGAGGGAGATAAAAAAGCATACCGATATACGCGATGATGCCGATGAAGACCGTCAATGCGCCTTCGATAATCTGGGTGAATATGAGCGTTCGTTCCCTTCACTTCGCGGGATGCAACGTACAAAAATCCAAGACCAACCTCCCAGGCCTCTCAGTCCGTGCATATGCCCGATTCCATACGCCAACAATCCAGAGAATGCGCCGGCCATTGAAGCGGCGCCAAAGAATGCTGCGACTCGCGTCTGCAGCTTATATCTGGGGTACCATAATGAGAGGCTGCAGAAAAGGAGCGTATTGAGCCGTCGTAGCGTGTTGCAGGGACCGGGCACATGAGACGGAAAGGTAAGCGCTACTCACTAATATACGACACCGGGATAGAATCCTGCTTCTGCTGCGCCGAGAAGGATACGCGTTGCCAGAAGTTGGTGGAAACTACGAGTAGGCGAATGAGCTCAATACTGGTGCTGCAGGTGAAGGATGAAGTGGACAGACGTCTTGACAAATCCCATAGAAATCCTGGTTAATCAAGGTGCAGGGTGAGCTCTAAACACGAAGTCTGTGGGCACATCGAGAACGTACATTATCGAACCCCAGAGGACCTAGCCGCACAAATCGTGAGCACCAGTTCTTGGAGCGTAAGAGAGCCGAAAACATCTAGACGTACAGTGATAAGGGGAAGCCACCTGGCAAACAGTTTCACCAAAGATATGAGTTTACAGATCAAAAGTAGTCAGCACGAATACTCGCCGCGACGGTCGGACTTTCCTAAGTATCAGGCTAGTAGCAAATTCAATGAGTGACACTTCCCAGAACCAATGCATCCGCGGACAATGGGCTCACTTTGAAGGAAATTCAAAGAGGCAGTACGGCTATAATTCGTCAGTGTGTCGGCGTTGCTTGTATAACGAGGTCGCGCACGACGAAGAACAGCGTCTGGGGGACAGGGAGTGAGCTGACTGATCGCCAAAACAGGGTGGCTGTTGTCAGATACTGACGAGTGCCAGATTATACTGATCGCCGCTCATGTTCAAGTCCTGTTCCAGACCTTGCAGGCGCGCATTACCTATGAAACAATCAGCGCTGCCACTTTTAATACTGTACTTGGCCGCGAAGTCTACCAATATTGGCTAAATAGGGTATCAGCAGCTTCACTTCGCAGAGACTTAAAACGAACGCACCCCGATCCATGAACGAGAACAAATACATGACTGCCAGGATAGGGAGGAGCTTTCTATCCACCTTCCTCCACAGTGCCTTCTCGTCTTGGACGACAGGGGGTGCAACTCCAAGTGTACTTGGGAACCCTGGAGCACCCACAAAACTCCCTTCGAGGGACTTGCGCTCTTCAAGACTAGGATTCGACGGTTTCTCGCCGAGTTCACGAGGGGAAGCAGGCATTGACGTCGTGAAAGATGAAAGAGGAGGTGGGCTGAGTGGTTCCGTCTACACGACAATTCCAGCTAGCCAGGATATATAGCGCGAACGAGAGGAGCTTTCGGAGCCATGTAAGGTGTCAGCATTCGCCTTGAGTTTCGAGCCGAAGTATGACAAGAGGCAAGCGGATGGCTCCTTGACCTTTTATAGACGTTCAGAGGGCGCTTGGCAAGATATGCCTGCGCTAGGACCGAAATGGCGGGAGCTACGCGAGGAGAATGGACAGCTAGCGAGTTGAGGCTCGATATCGGGCCCCTCATTCTTTAACTATAAATGCGGATCGGCGACCCCTACATACCTGGGAATTCATTGGATTCAAGCTCGTGAAATGAACAGCCACCCCGGACAGCAGTCCAAATCTCGAATCCAAATCTCTTTTGAAAAGTGAGGATCTGCTGAAAACCTCTATTCGCATGCTGGCGGGAGTTTCGTGCATTCTTCGTTGAATTAGATAATTTGGAAAACGAGGTGCCGAGCTGCGACCGGAGATCACTGAGACGCCGAGCAAAACGGGTTTCGGGGATCCAAGCGCGAACAACTGGCGGGAGTAAGGCTTGCCCGAGGTCCCGCCGGCGTGGCTGAGAGCTAGAAGCAGCGCGTTGGGGCTTCCGAGTTAAATTGACCATGAGGGGTTCCTTCATTCCTTCAAGTTGCAGCAACAACCTTCCGAACCCTAGCCCGACACCTCCACATCGCTTCCTCCACCTCCATTGCTATACTCTCATTGACAGCCTCCTCCACCTCCTCATCGCAATCCCAAGCTGGCATGACCGTCCCCGAGACTCCATCCTCCACGACCAACTCCGGGTTCACCCTGACATCTACCTTCCTCAACAAGGGCAACCGTTCTTCATCGGCCAGATTGCTGTCAAGTTGGTCCCAACCCAAAGACCTGTCTTCAATGAATCTGACATTGGGCCAAGCTTGTAGCTGGTCTAACGAGATTCGGACGTCGGCTATGGCGGAAAAGGATGTGAGGCATGACAAGTTGGTGCCTTCAATCAGGGATGAAAGTAGTCCAGGGATGGTATGTGGAATGGAGGGGATATAGCCTAGACGTGCTGATTCCTGTTGTGCGAGTATGGATATTGAGAGGTCTCGGAGGTGAGGGCAGTTCGGCAAGCTACGATGGGACTCTTGAGATTCACGGAAGCACTCAAAGACTAAAATCAGACAGTCAGATGAAAGTGATGCAGAGAGAGGTCTAGGAGGGCCACGTACTAAGGTTAGGTTGGGTGGCGTGCGGGCTGTAATCAAGCTTTACCGAGATTAGGGTCTCCCTCGCACACGCTATGATATTCCAAGCGCAAGAATTGCTCTCCATCGTACCAATGACCAGCCGCAAGTGCGTCAATCGGTTGTACGCCCCGCTGAGGGACGCAAGTTCAGAGCCTAACACATCCAGTCCGGACGCCGCGTTGAGCGACCTCAACTTCCAAGGGATCTCTAGCTCTTCACCTTCTCCGTCGTACTCCAGGGTCGTCGTCGAATTGGGTATCTGCAAGTCCTCCAACGCCTTCAGCTTTGCCAGCATCTGCACAGGGACGCGACCGAACCCTACAATCCTTAGCTTCTTCAAACTCGCTTCTGACCGTACAGCCATCATCCTCGTCAGCGCCTTCCGCAACTCCCTCCTCACGGCTCCCCACTGAACAGAGCTCCTCCACTCGCTCGTTGACGTCCACAGAAAATGGGAACGGCATGGGGATATGGACCAGCTCCAGAGCATCCAACTTCCCGAGCATCGCAACGACCTTCGTCAGGGAAGTTTGAATCGCCTTGCGCTTCTCCATCCGGCACGACGATACGCGCCATTCAGCCGGTGCAATAGGGCCCTCCAAGATCGGGTGGTCGCTCGAGATGTTCCCGAAGTCCATCTCCACCTTGAGTTCCTTGACGAACATCGCGAGCTCTGGGGTAGTTTTGAAAAGAGATAAAGTGCGTTCGACCTTCTCTACTGCGCTTTCGTCGTATGCCTCGTCCACGTATATGTTGAGCCTGCGAAAGAGGTGTACGAGGCACCGTCGTCGGAACAGGCGTGAAGTTGAAGATAGTGCTGTGAGGGCTTTTATAACTCGGGGTGGGAGCGTTTCATGGGCCTGTATTCGTCGTGTTTTGGACGTTACCGGCTCTAGAGTGAGCTCGACGACGGAGTCAACGATCATATCGACTATTTCTTGGGGCAGCATCTGGATATACGCCATCCTTCGGGTCGTTCCTCCTGGGTACCCCTATTCAGTGCCCCGCCGTAGTCAACATAAGCGTATGCAACATACCTAACTCTTCCAAGCCCCCTATCCACTTTCCAGTCGCAGGAGGATGCGAACCAAATGCCAACGAACCCACATCCTTCAAATCCTTCCCCCTCCACCCTATATATCCCCAGAACCGGAACGAGTCATCCAGGAAGAAAGGATTTTTCAGCAACAGCTTGCTTTATTGCCTCGTGCTGGTTTGGACAGGGTTCGGACCTTTGACACTAGAGAAAGAGGTTGTTCAAGACAAAGGTTGGAAACAAACCGCGTTTGAGCGCCGCCGGACCTGGGACGGGATAGGAAACTGGATGACGTGGGCGTACCCACGGCCCCGGCGCTTATTTATTGTGGCTTGAAACCCAAGCTGCCTCGAGGTACCTGCCAAACCAACAGGGAGGCTCAAGCACAAAGAAGATGTGTATACAATCGATTTACACGTCGGAAGGGAATTTCTGACCCACTTCCAGACTGCGGGCCATGAGTTGTTCGATGGTTTAGCACGAGTCGCTTTCCCAACTGCCTCGTCTGGGAGCAAGTTATTTGGGTCAAGCGTTGTTGGAGAGTAGCAAGTTATAGAGGCTGTAGTAACGATAGCTGCGCCTAGGTTGGCTATCAGGCCGGGCTGATTTTGCGAGTCCCATATCTTGGACCACTATTTCCGTGCGAGACAACGCAGTGCTTGATGGATGGGGCGTTGAAGGCGAGCGGAGCGACCCCATCCTATGGTGGCACTGGTAGAATACTGACGGCTAGAAAGATCCAGGTTTATGATCAGTACGGTCTATGGCCCTCACGAGAGGGGGAATTGTCCTACGTGTGTTCCAGCCTCTTGGAATTAGATGAACTCACAGAAGGTTCCGCCTGCGTCTTGGATAGTAGTCCACTAAAAATAGTCATTCAGACACTCATATAGTTCCGATAAGAGAAATAAAAAGGCTCACGAAGCAGCAGTTGGTTGCGGTCGCAGCGGTGGGCTGGATGGCTGCGCCACCGGCATTCTGAACCGACGGACCCTCTTCCCCGTTTCGTCCAACTCTAGGCGGATGTTGCAGATATTCTGACTACGACAGCCAAGCAACCAGTTTTTCATCACATGCCTATTCTCCTCCTTCAAGCCGTCCATCAAAGCAAGACATTCATCGTTGAACCGTCCGCCTTCCAGGACCAGTGGACGCTGTTTCAGAGCAACCTCTTCGAGGGACATCATCCAGACCACAATAGATCTGTACAGTGCGTGGCCCATGTACCCTCCGTAAGGATTCCTAATCGTATCAAACATTGAATCAATCCAGGCGGCCTGGGTGGGGAAGCGAACATCTTCAGGAAGTCCTTCGAGAGATGTCGAGCGGCTTCTGTCGCTGATATCGAACTGGAAGAACGACGCTGGGTGTATGAGGACGTCGACGGGATTGTAGAATGCTCTGCGGACCCCCTCCTCGCGCGTGAGGCGGGTGGTAAGGGGAAAGCAGTTGGTTTCCTCGCCATTTCGTCCGTACGTTGCCATATTCGACATGATGTCCGGGTTCAGTTTGTATGGCAGGTTTCGTTGGATGACTTGGGAAGCAGCCTCGAGGTGGTGGTCTTCGACCAGGATAGACAGATCTGGTATGAAGGAGAGAGAATTGTCTGAGCGAACTAACATCAGGGCTTCCGCTCCCCAGACTACTGTCGGTACAGAGTGCTTGGAGAGCAATATTGCGGTTTCAAGGCGGTCTCGCATTGCTTCCACGGGAAAATAGGTCCAGAAGCTGTTGTACTCTTCGTCTCCATCGTCTTCTTCGTCGTCGTCGTCGTCGAACGGTTCGTTGTACTCGTGAAGGTCCTCGTATTCATCGTCATTGCGTGAGGAATCGGCAAAACTTCCCATGTCTTTGGCGATGATGGTGGTGAGCGCACAAGATGACTCCTTGCGCAAATTGGATCGCGCAAAATGCAGTCTCACACCGCATGCACCTGATCCAAAAGGCGCACACAAGCACCCACTGCTACAGTGCTATAGCTCAGGCTTGCAACCAATCGCCCTACTGGCAAACAATTGGAATATTCTTCGATAGCGTGCCCAGCATGGCATGGTTGAAACGTTCTTTGATAGATGGACGAGTACTAAATCGCGTAGAAAAGGAAGTCAATTCACGAAACTATGTCAAAGGATCCGAATCTTACCTACGAAATATTCTAACCTGACCTATCCCGTATCCGCCCCTGAAGCACCTTTTGGGGTCCTCGTGGTAACCGTCTAGGACAGCACCTAGGCGTACGAATTTCGGATTCAAATCCTTCCGATGAAATTATAACGCAGTCATCCCACCCCAGATGATTCGCCTCGCCTTCAACCTTGGGGCATAATTTCCCTTCGAATCGAGAGAACTGGGTCTCCGCGGTATGTTCGTGAATGGATGGACAAGTTCTCCCGGGGTCAAGGACTTGTTGAGAATGTCCCGAGCAGGTTCGACTTACGACAACCCCTACGAAATTACACCGCATGCCTGCCAACCTGACCCGCACCGTCTTCGCTCCTGAAGCATCATACCCCCCGTATTGGTTCGAGCGAATTGACTCCTCCTTCAGTTCTCCTTCGTCGGATTCAATCAGGGAGAAGATGTATGGCTTCTGGGGTGAAAGAAGCGCAGGCTGCATGGCAAGAAAAGCATTCTGGATGAAGAGCTACGTAGACCCAGGGCAGAAAAGGAAGCGAACACCCAAGAATCTCTGCCATAGTACGGCATCCAGGCTTACCATGTTCGAATTGTATTTTTTGAAACCGAATCGCTCGTATACACCCTGTAGGCACCCCAGCCTGGCAACCTCGCGTACCTCTTCATCAGCCCCTGCCAAAGCCTCGCCATGGGTGCCACCGTTCACTACTCCAGGTGCGTTTGAGGCGCCAAAGCCTTCGTTTGCTAGGATCCGAAGGAGTCACTTTGACTCCCAAGAGCACCTTCCACGGGCGTCCGGGCAAGAGCCAAGAATCCTGCACAACGCATGGAAGCCCCTCAAGATCATAGAGAAAACGCCCTGGCCCTGGTCAAGAGAGATAATGTTGAGCTCGAGCCTCGTCGTCGTCGTCGTCGTCGTCCAGGGAAGAGGTGCATGTGATCGTGACGCGTGGGATCTATGATACACTGCCGCCGCCGTCGCTGTTTCAAACGGCGACCACGGCGCTTCTTTATTGCTATCCACAACCACGACGACGATGGCGACGGACCAGCAAATGACGGTGGCCAGGACAGCGAAATCGCTGCCTCCAGCTCAGATCTCCAAGTCTACTCGCCAGGTAGTCCCAGCTTTCCTGCAAAAGCTGTATGAGTGAGTACGTCGCTTCAACAGCTTCCATTGTCCTGAGCGGTGTGCCAGGATGGTGAACGATCCCAAGAATCACGATCTCATACGGTGGTCAGAGGCGGGGGACTCTTTCTTTGGTGCGTGGCCAGCTTTGTGTAGAGAGATCTTTAGCTGAACTCGTCGTAGTGCTCGACCATGAGCGCTTCGCCCACGACGTCCTGGGCCGCTGGTTCAAGCATCGCAACTTCAGCTCATTCGTACGACAGCTGAACATGTACGGCTTTCACAAAATACCCCATCTGCAGCAAGGCGTACTCAAGAGCGACACCGAGACAGAGTTTTGGAACTTTGCCCATGCGCATTTTCACCGCGGCCAGCCCGATATGCTGTGCCTTATCCAGCGCAAAAGACCGCTAATCAGTCCACGATAGACGAGTCGTTGGAGGTGCGAAATGTCGTGGCTGACCAACCATCTGTCATACAATTACAGCAGCAGCAGGATGGGATTCCAAACGAAGAGCAGGCGACCAGGTCACCAGCTGCGTCCTTGACGGCGCTAATCTTGACGTCTTATACCCCGTTGAACGACCTATTTTTGAAAGTGTGGTTTCATAAATTGACCTCGATAACCCTGCGACTGCTTGGGCCAGCGACGTCCACCAATATCAACGAACTTCTAGCATCCGAAGACTTCCCGCACCCTCCATTGCGAGCGTTTACCTTGGGTGGGCACCTTGATGAGAAGCGGCAGTTGGAACAGTCCCTCCATAGACTGAAGGTAGCCTTCCACGACGAAACGGTTTGAGATCGGAAGCATGATACAAACATTGGCAACCTCCTCGTAGTATTCTCAGAGACATATTTCTGTAGATCGATGACTGACAGGGTCTCGAAGCCGTATGCTTGCCGCTTGAAGGTCCGGGCGAGAAGACAGCATCTTCTCAACGGATGACCTGTCAGCGGTACACCCTCTTAATCTGAGCGATCGAAGGAGGGGGAATACTGAATCCTTTTCAGGAACTTGGGTGAGCGCAGCTACACTTTCGGGCGGGACGTCCAACTCGATATCCAGGTCGCGTAGGTGAGGGAATGCGGCGGGGGCGTGTTCCATGAACCAAGGTGCGAGGTTGATTCCCTCATGAGACCAGCACAGGTGGTCGATACGACACCCAGAACGGACCGAGAGGTCTTTAATGGCAGTGAATTCGACGTCAGGGGAGGCTTGCAAGCCTAAACCGGAACGGAGAGTGAGTGAGGAGAGGCTTGGCAGATGAAGAGAGTTGAATAGGGGAGAGAGGTTGATGTATCGTGACAAACGCAGAGTCGAGAGATATGGGAGGACGATAGGACTCCTAGGTTCGAGGGCGGTTGGAGGAATTGAGGAGTTCGAATGAAGGCTGCCAATACCAAGCGTTTTCAGCGATGTAGCAAGCGGGAGGATTTCCAATAGATCTTGCAATGCGATTTCGCACAATACTATGGTGTGGAGGAGTGCCCAAGGGAAATGCTGGATGAAGAGTGGTGCCGGGCATATTCCGTCGCGAAGGAACACGCTTCGTAGAGCTGAGCTGCTTGAGAACACTCGAACGAGGTGCTGGCTGCCCTGTGACGTCCATCGTTTGAGGCTAATGTCAAAGCTTTGCAAGCAAGGTAAAGGCATAGCGACCGGGTACGTTGTGACTAGCTCCTCCATATCCTTGAAAAGAAGGAGGGTGATACTCCTCCAACGGCTGGAATGCGCCAACGCGATTTCCAAAATGCCATGCATAGCGTCGGTGCAGCCCCATTCGGCTTCGCCCCCTTGAACGAGCGTCAGATCAAGCGGACAAGGGGAGGACTTTTCCACCCAAAACTTGAACAACGGTATGTCCGCATCCTCGGGACGAAAGGCACATAGCTTTGACCACAAAGAAGGGCTGGACATGACCGTATTACGCCATGACGAGCAGACCTGCGCCAGAATGAATGGTGTGCCCTGCACGGCGCCGAAGGTCCTAATGCGGGATAGCGGCCCTTCTTCTAATATCCGCGGCTTTGACGAATAGTCGACGTCTGTGCAGACGTGAAGATATTGTCGGAAGACCTCTTCGATGAGCTCCTGTGGAAGACCGTTGATGTCGAAGGGGGTGGGGGGAGGAGGGTCTGC
>JANDKE010001104.1:0-16841 GCA_027627275.1 Coprinellus aureogranulatus
TATAGTCTTGCAGAAAGACAGGGAAAGAGCTGTCTATGGGCTGAAGGAGAAGAATCTAGCGAAGACCTACATTAAACTGATACCTTTAGGAATGCGTGATCCTGACGCTATCCGCTTGCTGAATTGGAAACGTCCCTCAGAGCGAGATGTACGTAGTAAAACGATCTAGGGAGGACGAAATTCTGATGTGGCTTTTAGAAAAGCTCGGGAGACTTCCCTCAGGTTCTCTCCGAAGTCGTTGCCAAACGGTCGTCCGTGATCGAAGGCACTTTGACAATAGACGAACTAAACGAGGTTCTGGACGACTTATCCAGCAACGGTGGCAAGCAGTTAGTATTCCTCATTACCTATGAATGCTTGCCCTTATCCTCCACAGAGAAGTTCAGTCCCGGGTCCTGCGCAAGATCTACAACAACTCGACCGCCGACGAACAACGATGGATTATCCGCATTATTCTCAAAGGTGGGCGTTCGCTCCGTGTTTTTGTACTACAACCTCTCATGTATCGTAGACATGAACATCTCTGTCAAGGAAACAACCGTATTCTCGGTGTTCCATCCCGATGCCCAAGACCTGTACAACACATGCTCCGACCTCAAGAAGGTGGCTTGGGAGCTGTGGGATCCCGAGTTCCGTCTTAACCCAGAGGTGCTGCGCTATCGTTGGTGCTCGGCAGAGCAGTACTGAAAGATGAAAACAGGACAAGAACATCCAGCTGTTCCACGCATTCTTGCCGATGCTGTGCAAGCGGCCGACGCTCAAGATCGAGGATACAGTGAAGGAAATGGGTGGTAGCGAGTTCATCATCGAAGAGAAATTGGATGGGGAACGTATGCAGCTGCATAAGCGAGGGAATGAGTATCTCTATTATTCTAGGTACCAATTTGTCGTCCGTCAGACGAGTATACCCGGCTAATGTTCGCACCAGGAAGGGGAAGGATTACACGTACTTGTACGGCAAGCATGTGGGTGCAGGCAGTCTCACTCCTTTCATCGACGCAGCCTTCGATCCAAGAGTGGAAGAGTAAGGTTTGCCGTGTTGTGCATGTGTTCGCTTTATTGACAGGGGTTTTAAAGTATTATTCTTGATGGCGAGATGCTCGTCTGGGACCCGATATCCGAGCGCAACCTACCTTTCGGTACTTTGAAGACTGCAGCTATGGGTACGAAGCCTATTCTCGCTGATGTCGGTGCTACGGACTTACGCTGCGGTAGACAAATCCAAGAAGGAGAACAACCCACGACCATGCTGTAAGTTTAGCCTTGCCCCACAATATTGCAGCTCTGCTAATACTCTCCCTGTAAAGTCATGATTTTCGACCTATTGTATCTCAATGGCCAACCTCTCTTGGACAAATCTACAGCATTCCGGAAGCGCAATATGAAGCACTGCGTCAAGGAGATCAAAGGTCGTATCGAGTATGTCACCGAGTACCGAGGGAAGACCGGGAAGGATGTGAGAGACAAGATGGAACGGGTCATGGAAGCTCGTGGAGAGGGTCTTGTTATCAAGCACCCGCTCTCCAAGTATACCCTGAATGGTAGAAAGGCGGACTGGATCAAGGTCAAGCCGGAATACATGGTAAGGTTGCCGTTTCATGCGCTAGGTTGAAGGGGAAACAGCACTGATCTGTGAAACAGGACAATATGGGAGAAACGATGGATCTCCTTGTCGTCGGTAAGGAGTTCGCTATCCTTCATCTGATCAGCTTCTGACAGCCTCCTTAGGCGGGGCATGGGGTACTGGAAAAAGAGGTGGAGGCATCTCCAGGCTCATCTGTGCCGTTCTAGAGGATCGAGGCAAGGCGGCCGATCCCGACGAAGAACCCAAGTCAGTTCTCAGCCTTGAAATTCCTTGAACCATTCTAAACTGCCATGGCTACTGTAGGTATAGCACCTTTGCCCGCATCGGGTCGGGTTTGTCCTTCGCCGACTATGTATGGGTCAGGAGTAAGCCATGGAAAGAGTGGGATCCGAAGAACCCGCCCAGCTTCTTGTTGACTGCGAAGAAGGGTACGGACGACAAGGGTGATGTGTATCTGGAACCGGAAGAGTAAGTGCTCCTGCTGTAGTTCACGACGAATGGCTCGACCTTTCCACCTTGCAGCTCGTTTATCCTGAAGGTCAAGGCCGCCGAAATTACGACTTCAGGTACGTCTATCACCTTGGTAAAGGCGCAGAGCGGGTACTCACGCCGTTATGTCCTCTCCCATGCCAGACCAGTACCATATGGGGTGTACATTGCGCTTCCCAAGAGCGATGAGCATTCGGGATGACCTTTCCATCGCGGACTGTGCAACGGCATCGTGTACGTGCGCCTTGTCCATTTCATTTCGGAAAAAATACTAACCTCAGTTTGCATGATTAGCGGTCATGGAGGCCCGTACTGGGGAGAGAAAGCGCAAGATGGAGAGCGATACTGGGTAGGTCCTTCGCCCCTCTTCGTATCCGATTTAAGTTCACACACGGTCAATTAGTCTGGCAACGAAGAAACGCAAAACGACGACAACAGCCAAAAAGGTGGGTTACCTCTTACCGACAATATTTCTTTTACATCCAGGGCCTAAATAAAGTTCGTTCTCAGGCCACGATGCTCCCCGAATACCAAGGACCCAACCTCCGGAACGTGGCCGTGACAAGCGATCTCTTCCAGGGAATGAAGTTCGGTGAGCACGGCGATAGAAGCGCAGACCTTTATGGCAATGTCGACGGTTATCAACGGGGTAATATCGCTTTTCGCAGTTGTTATGTCCGATCCAAAGTCGAAGACAGGTGACCAGGACAAGAAGGATCTTATGAAACTGTGAGTGTACTCTCTTTCCTCGCCCTTCACCGAAGGAAGAATTCTATCTCACAGCTCTGACCGATTCCACGCAGAATACATGCCAACGGAGGTACTTGTGCTCAGATTGCGAGGGACCAGCCCAATATGTACGTGGTATACGGAGGTGCCGTAACGCGTGAGTCTACAATTATGTGTTCTCTGTACCCCTTCCCCGAGGTTTTACTTGAGACACGCGAGGTGTCGCGCTGCTCGGCCGGCAATCTACCCTTAATTCAATTCAATTGAAATATGCTGACTGACCTTTACTCTGGCCTGCTAAAGCATACGACCTGAAGCTGGTCATTGACAAGGGAAGACTCGACGTTCTCAAGCCTGAATGGGTCGAGGACTCAGTTGCGCGGGGAGAGTTGGCCCCGTTCCACAAGAAGTAAGTAGTATTGGCACCATTAAACTATTTTGCGGTTTGCTCCATCTATTTCAGGTACTTCTTCCATGCCACCGAGAGCCGGATGAATACCGATGAATACGAGGCTGATGAGGATGCTGTAGAGCGGGAAGACGGTAGGGGTCAGAGTGCGAACAATGGGGATGACTCTGTAACAGAGGAAGAATCGGAGGAAGAACGTGTCGCCGGTCCTTCGACCTCCTCCGCGGCGAAGAAGGAAGAGACTACGAAGGAGGAAGACAACGATGAAGAACTGTTGAATGGCCCTCTTTCGGAATGGTTCAAGGTCGAGAAAGACGATGCCAAGCCGAGCCTGCCGCCTGACGATTCAGAGACTGAGAATGACTCTGATAATGTGGACGTAGAGGCCCCAGAAGAAGGCGAGGAGCCTGACTTGAGCGACTGGTTCTCAGTGCGGAAGGATGGGGAAGAAGACGAGCCAAATACATTCGCTTCCACCTCAAAATCCGACTCTCGGGATGAGGACGTGAAGATGGGAGAGACAGATGAGGCTATGGAATATGATACCGACGTTATTTTCAGGCATCTGTTCGTACGACCTCTCGAAATTCCCCGCCATCTCTCTGACGACTTGCCGTTTAGGTGCTTCTATCTCGACACGCCCGACAACGCGCGCAACCATGGAATGGCCGTTCGAACCAAGCACGAGAAAGATATCTCGAAAAGGTCCGTGTCAAAGGCGGGAGAAGACGGCGGTGGTACTGACTCGGCGACATCTACCTGCATTTAGCTTCACGGAAATAGAGAAACTGATTAAGGAGAATGGAGGGAAAGTGACGAACGATTTGGGTGAACCGAAGTTGACCCATGTAGTTATCGACAACCGGGATGATAGTCGCAGAGTGGAACTCATGAACCGCACGTCCAAGTATGTGAATGCTGCGCAGTCTCCCCAAGAAAATACTGATATGTGTTATAGGCCGAAACGAAAGCATCTGGTGATATCGGACTATATATCGGCCTGTGTCGAAGAGGAAAGGCTGCTGGCTGAGGAGGGTAAGTGATCAGAAGAATGAGTGAGCTAGTAAAAACTAACTCGAGCCCAGACTTTGCGCCTTGAGGCCGGCCGAGCCAAAGAATCCTGGCACTTCGCAACCTCTATTTCTACAGTATCTACGATATACCCCTCCTGACCGTGAATCTCGAGTGTTCTGATAATCTGCCCGTCACTACTGTCGTACGGCGCTGACCTCGGATTTGACTGGTCTGACCAAACAGCCTATGCCCTAGCTTGGCCCTAGCCGCTAGCCGGTCCCTCCTATTTGTTGCCTTGCGCGAACGTGGGGCGAAAGACGTTCGGTCGGATAATCTCCCTGGTCGACCCAAGTTGGCTATCTTTGTTCTCGTCAACCGCATGTCATTGCACAGGTCACTTGAGCCACTGATTGTTGAGGATTAGATTGAATTCCTGGCTGCTCGGCGGAGGCAATTGCGATATGATACGCCGACGAGGATACCCTCTTCCTGAGTTGAGCTGCCTTTGTGGGGAATGTACCCTTGAAACGCAGCTCTCTGTAGCATATTAAGCCTCTCCAAGGAGGACAATGAGATAGCGCTGAACTCGGATGAAAGGGATATGTGATTGGCTATGACATCGAATAATGATGTCGGAGTTGCAGCATGGCTGAGGACACGCCCTGATTTTTCCACCACCGCCGTCGTCGTTGTCGACGTTGCTGGGCTCTACGACGGCTTTCTCTCTCCCTCTGCCCCTGGGCTTTATTCCCTTATCCTCTGCGACACCCCCTCTCTTGTCTGGCGCGGAGACGTGGGCCTTTGACTGTGTTTCCTCTTTTGGGACGGCTTCTGAGGCAGAACCCCGTGCAAGCTTACCAGCATCGCTCCATTCTTGACACCGTCCCCCTCCCACCCAAATGGCGGATCCCAATGCCTCCCCAATATCTCAGCTTTTGCAGTCCATGGGCATGACCAGGGAAGACCTCAACAAGCGCAGCAATGAGATGCGCCAATTTTTGAACGTGAACGACACCATGGCCTCGCGTGTTACCGACTTTGCCCCGGCGGGCTACCGTTCTCGCTCATCCTCGGACCTGCGCTCAGGAACGCGTTCGGCGAGCTCACTGTTGATCTGGAACATATGGTTGATCCTCAATACCACGTTCTCCGGTATGCCTTGCTCATTTCTCCCTTTTCATTGCCTTACCTCCTTCCGACATATAGGTCAACCGCTTGCGTGACATATGGTTCCTCACAGCTAACGGGATCTCAGAGTGCCATGGTGACGTTCCACATCCCCTGGACCAAGACAACGCGAGAGCTCGGCGCGACCCTCACCTTCGTTCACTCTTCCCGATGCTCGCCGGTTTCCGCTCTTCGCAACCATCTCGGCCTCTCTTCCCAAGCGCCCGAGGACTCGCACCTCTTCTCCTTCCGCAACGCCTCCGGCACCTGGCTTCCTCTCACCAAGTCACGCTTCCTTGCCCGCTGCGAAGACATCTGGACACGCATGCACCTCCTCAAAGTTGACGGCCACAGCTTCCGCATTGGCGGCGCGACAGAGCTTCTCGTCGGTGGGGTCCCACCTCATGTCGTTGCCATGATCGGTCGTTGGAAGTCTCTCGCATTCCTCTCATACTGGCGCCAAGTCTCCGAAGTCATCCTCAAGTCTTTCTCTTCTTCGTACGATACCTCCCGTTTCACCTCCATTCTCAAGTCTATCGAACTACTCCATTCCAGCTCCTGTTCCAAATGACCTTGTCGTACCTTTCTCGTATAATCTCTCAATGTACTTCTTCCCGACACGACCTCTTTTCACGTGTCCTTCTTGTATCTCATCCCCTAATAATGTCCTACTATACTCCCTTCATACGACTCAATGTGAACTCTCTTCTCTCCTCCCATCGCTTGCTCTGGTTTGGTTGTGGGTCCCAGTGTATGGCTGGGATCCGTGGGTTGGTGAGCTTCGCTCTGGGTTGGTTTGGTCACGGATCCAGCCTTTCGGGTGCCCCCTATCGGGTGACACCCGCTCCTCCGTGTTCCCATCCACGCATTCAGACGTCTAGCCTTGTGAGTAAGGCGTGTCCCCACTCTCAGTCCTGCTGGATGCATTCGTGCGTGCTGGCACCCCCGGTTTCTCGCCCGATAGGGGCAGAACTCGTTTAGGCGCCCACGCGCTCTCGCTCCACATCTCCTATCCGTGGGACACCGACTCACCGACGAGCGCTCGGCTCGTGCGATTGGCTAGCGCCAACCCAAACCCTCAGAAAATGCTTCACAGCTCACCTGTGAACCACTTTCTGAGGTCATTCTCTTCCAAGGGCAGATGCCCTTTTCACTCGCTGCGAGAGCACTGATCCCTCAGACGTTTCACGTGGGATCAGTCCTTCCATTTCATTCAGCACGATCACATCCTAGCTAGCTTGTCCGAGCAGCCATAGTCGTGTTTGACAATGCCCATCCCATATCAAGGTCCTTGGATTGAATTTCTGCGAGCTCCGTATGTGTGAGGTGAACGTCGGACGCGATCTTGACAATGAGTTCTGCAGGGAGTTTTCCAATGGGCGCTAACGCATTTTGGTGTCGCTTCGACTGCACCTCGTCCATGCTCGTACACAGGCTCGTGCATTCTTGAGTCAGAGGCCCAGTGGCTTCGATTGCTGCCATCGATGGTCAAGGTTAGATCAGGTTGAGGACAAAGGTCAAAGAACGAAGGGAGCGACGAACGCGCCTTTATGCGTGACTTCGGTTTACGCGATGATCAAATTTCTATTTTTGGTAAACGCACCCCTGTCTACATCAGGCAAGCGTCTTCGACAATGTTCTCCCTGCGTTCTGTATTATCGGCCTACGGCGTAGCAGGTACAGGCTTCACCCCGCATGGCTACAAGTCTTAAAGCTCCTCATCATAGCTGCACCAGACATTCAAACTAGTTGCTCGTTCAAGGTCGAGAGTCAAAAGCGATTGGCATCGTCGCATGATTCACAAATTGGCTGGCGGGCTGGATCGGGAAATCCCGATCCTTGTCCATTTAGGAAATCCAACCCCTGTCTCTATTCGCCCGTCGTCTGGTACCACTGCCGGGCTGTAATTTACCACAAATGCAATCTCTGCCAGCCTAACGCGTAAAGGATACGGCTCAGAAAATTTGCGATCGAAAGCAAAAGCATGTATTCTAGGTCGTTGGCTCGGTTACTCAGTAGAAGGGCCTGGCATGGCATTGCCGAACGAGTGGGATACTAGTACCTTGCGCCGGCAGTGCTGACAATCTTCAACCCTTTTTGTTAATTCCACCAAGCTACGGTAAGAGTCCATCAATATCCCAGTGTACTGTACAGGGGGTACTACCTTCGCCTGGGTTACACAGCGCGGTGTGGGTATTCTTCGAGAAATGAAATTCCAGAATCTAAGGACCAAGGGGTGTATCATCACACATTACAGACGCAGCTACGGATCCGATCAACGGTGTCAGGATTTTGAAGTCGGTAATTTCATAAGGAGCATATTCTTTAAGCAGCAACCCTTCAAGAGGGGCACTGCCAGGACCACGCCTATCTTGCAGCCTCAGCAGGTCATCCTTGAGGTTCTTCAGGAAGGCGGCACCCAAGCCATCAATCTCCAGTTTGACATCTCTCAAGCATATGACTTTCAGAGAAGGAAGTACCAGCATTTTCCTCCCGGATACCATCTCTGAGTTGCCTTTCTCCTGGTCGGCGAGCGTGGCATTCAATAAATCGCCGCAATAATGTGCTGGGAGCGCGAGGTACTGTAAATCAGGTTGGAACACGACTATACGCCAAAAGGATACGGGGATTCGTGTCGCAGGCCTATCGATGACGACCCCGTGCAGGCTAGTGTGCGACCACGGCAATCGGTAGGCCACTGCATCCGGAATGAGCATCCCCGGGGTGAAAAGAGCATTCCGGTCGTGTTCATCCCACAGGTCTGTGCTATCCATAACGTCTAGCTCGGGGGCCGTCTTCAAGCACAACGCTTCTCCGGCTGTGACATGAATCAACCTGTATGATAGTCGATTCCCCTGTTGGTTATCAACGATGAAATTGAAAATCGCATCGACAGCAGTTTGAGGCTCCTCTTCGTTATGAAGAGCAAAACTTTCTATGTCTCTAGGTATGTGGATTGAGGATAGAATTGCAACTAGAGGGTCGGAGTGGATCGAGAGAATCGTAAGGGTTTGGAGTGCAGGAAGGGAGACGTGGCTGATGCGGGGAGCTTGGACTGCAAAGAAATCCTGGGGTTGAGAGGGACCGAGAGGCGGCAGATCGACTCCAAATGATTGTAGTTGAGGAAGCTCCGCTATGCAAGACAGTAATTGCGCAATGGAAGTGGGGGTAGGCTCTTGAGTATGGACGAGGCGGACATGGGTAAGGTGTCGTGAGGAAGTCAAGAGGCGCGACTCCCAAGGCACAACCCTGCCCTCAATGATCAGATGGCGAAGCTGGGGCACATGAGCTGTGACGTTCGCGAGATATTGGTCCCCTTCAACTGTCTCTCTGACAACCACGCTTTCCAGGTTATCGCAGCTCCCGGACAACCCGGATAAGAGAAAGTCGGCGATATCGATGTAGGAGGTTAGGCGACCGTACAATGCAAGGGATTTGATCGATTTAGGCTTGGTGAGTATCAAGTCCCTTAAGCCCATGACCGCTGGAAGAGCAAGATCGTCCGAGTCTTGCGGGAGGTGGTGCGGCCGACTAGTGTAATCAAGATGGAGGAGTTGCTCCCCCGCAGCGCACAACACAAGGTCCAACAATTTAGGATGGGTACTGTCCCGAATTTGAATGCAGCTCCAGCAGTCCGAAGACAAATTTATAATCACCCTCCAAGCATGGCAGACGTGGGATAACAGAAGCGCTGGTGGCCGAGAAAGTCTGTCGAATAAATCTCCTCGCCTTTGCCGGGCGATTAATTCTTGTGCGGAAGGGAACAAAGATTCCCCCGCGTCGATAGCATTGATTTCACGAAGTTCTATATCCGAGAGGTGGAGGTGTGATAGGATCTTGGGGAAGAGTTCCGGCGGGAGCACTGAGATGTGCGCCAAAGCATTCCGACGACGTTTCAGCTCTCGCTCTTCGTCCTCCAATTCCGCAATTCGCGACCGAATTCGGGCAATCGCCGCATCGATCTCTGTAACGCCTTGCTCAACGCGGTTCCCAGCCTCTGTAGAGTGTTCCATGGCCTTCTGGAGAGTCGGTGGGGTCGCCGATGTCGGTTAAGCACAGGCGAAGGAACTTTCAAGCTGCCGCTAAATCTTGGACACGCTTGTCGCTGAACCCGGACTTTGCCGATTCATGATCTGCTTTGGGAATCCAGCCCCTGTCTTCGCCTCAATCGCTGATACTGGCGAGCAGGAGCTCACGCATGCCTATCTATACCGGCTAGTACGTATTTACCTCTTCGAAGGTCCTACTCAGGGTACACGTCTCCAAAGCATCTAAATAAGCCAGGGTTTCCGGCCTCCCAATTCTGGAACTCGGCAAATGGGCAAGCGGTCTCCCTAATTTCGTTATCTTCCGGAGAACAAGTTCGCCCTTCTGCGACGCCGATAAACGCAGTCAGATAAGCTTCCAGGAAGCCACCAAAAGCAGTTCGGTGAAGTCAACACCGCGTCATACCCCCTTCCCAATGCCGTACCTCCCGAGCAGATACCATTCTCGACGATCTTCGCATTTATCTATGACATAGTCATCCAAGTAGACGCGCCGAAGGACTTCCAAGAAGCTTGTTGAATGAAAACAAGGATCCTTATTTCTAGGGTGGCTCCACGACATGTGTCGGTCACGTACATACCGGTGAAACACAACGCCGTACCTCGTTTCGTGGTGAACGCGGATCGGCCGATAGAGGAAGCTACCTACGCGGCTCTTGGGCGATCGAAGAAGCGCCGGCAGAGGGAAATCGTGTTGATCAAAAGACGATAGGCGCCCAGAGACGAGATGCAGCAGGAAGCCCAGAATCAGGACAAGATGCTGAACAGTTGCAGGGTGACTGGAGCCTAGACGTGCCCAGTGCATTGCGCTACCTTGAGCGACCACGCAATCGGTAAGATAGACGCCTCGAAGCGTGCCGTTACGAACACATTTGTCGCGAATCACCAATTCGTGACCGAGCCGAAGGAGACGCCGCGGTTCGAGGCTCGCCGAGGTACAAGTGCTCAGGCGGTCACACCTCAGCTCTGAGCGTCGAAGAAGGGAGAGTGAGGTAAGATTCAGCATTGCGAGTCACTACCCTGCCGGCCGATGTCCTTGTGTTTTCTCAGCTCGAAGTTGAAAAGACCTCCTCGATGTTATCCACAGATATAACCTTCCCGGAGCGTAGAGCTTCGACGAGAAATGGTTCCGCGAGACGCTACATCTGGCGAGCAGAGCACTCGCGAGCGGGCGATGACAAGAGATTGGGAGTACCACTATGAGGAGGCTAGCGTACGGAAGAACTCCATAAGGTAAACCTGTAGGTCGCGAGCACAGTCTAGTGCGCTCCAGAGAGTATCCACAGCATAGCACTCGAGTTCCGAGAGGAAGAGCCAATGCTGGTGCTGCCCCTTCGAGCTCTACCCCGTGTTCCAAGGGCGATGGACGACCGGGGAACCAAAGCCCTAGTCGTCTACCTTCAAATAAGGGGTTCTTCTCCCCATTAAACGCACGTAGAACATAATAAACTCCGTCGAGGAAGATGTACCTGGCCGCGAACGCGATCTAGTGCACTCTAGCGAGGGTCCGTAACACAGACCTCGAGCGCCGAGGCCAGTATGCCGATCGATAATACGACCCCGTGCAACGCGCGTACAAGGAGAATAGCGTTGTGTTTGAGCGAGGGCTTGGAGTAATAAGGCAAGAACGAGCCAAGGGGCTTGCCTAAGGCAGGCAATTGGAACTCGAGGGTCGGAAGAGGTAACAGCATGCGGATCGAGGAGTTGGGGCTCGACACAAGGAAGGTAGGCATTGGTGAGCCAGCTGGTAAGTGTTATGGTGCCTATGAAACTTGACGAGCGGCTTCCGTCGTTTGAGTATCACATACAATAGACCGCCTTGAAACATGCTTTGGAGATATCCTCCGTTCACCAAGGAACGCAGGCGACTGTGACTCCGTGTTCTCGACATCCACAACGCGATAAGATCGTTCTTCTCCCTGGAAATAGCGCAAACGAGCACAAAGAAGTCCGTCAGAGAGCAAGAACCAGACCGCGAACGCAATCTAGTGCATTCCAGGGGGCTGTACTTGTTCGTCGAGACCAAGATGCTGCTCGGATAGTATGATCCCGTGTAACACACGTCCGGATCGAAGGGTAGCATTGTGTAAGAGGGATCGAGGCGATATGGAAAGAGGGAGCCAAAGAACGCTGTCAGGAAGGCATGCCGGTAGTTGAGTGTCGGCGGAGCAAACCCCAACGCCGTGCAAATGGCGTTCAAGTTTTTTTGAGGGAGAGAGGCACGTAGACGAGACGATGGTAGTCAAAAACGACGCGACGTATGAACTTTCGGCAGGTAGTTTCATCTGAGAATGTGACCCAGGAGAAACAGCTTCGTGAGTATGGGCACAGTAGCCCAGAACGTCCATACATGGCTCAGGCCTGGGTCTGACACTGTACCGTCAATTCGACGTGATCATACAGAGAAAAACTCACCTGACCACAGCGCTAAATATGCCCAACATCACAGGAATCGTGTTTATAACACCCAGGCCGTGCCTAGCACTCGCGCTTGCGGTCTAGTGCGATCCAATACGCGTCGGAGAGTGGAACGTGATGACATGCTCCTCCGAGGGCCCTTCCTGTTCACGGGCAGAGTTAGTACGACGAATTTGGACGCTTCTTGAGTCCGGATTCCTTCGCGCGGGAGAATTTGGTGTCACCGATGTGATCTGAAGTATCTCGCCATTGCCGTAGACTGGGCTTATCGTATCTCCGGTGCAGAGGGATGAGACTGACAAGCTACTCTGCCAAAGTGCAGTCGTGAGCGGCTTCTCCAGTTTGGATCGAACGGTAAACGTGAATCTACCGGTCGCGAACGCAATCTAGTGCACTCCATCGAACGTCTAGGGCATGTCAACATATGTCAATTGAACTCCGAGACGAAGAACCCAATCGTGGTCCCGCTCACCACGCGTCTTATAGAAGGAGAGTCCTTTCCGCGAGAGAATTGGGAAAAGTTAGGAAAGACAGGACCAATTGCAATTCCCTGCGTGCCGAGCAGTCGGCAGAGCGCGTTTCTTGGGACCAAACGAGTCTGACGCAGTGGGCTTGTAGATGGATAGGCCTTGAGGGGAAAGTGAGCAGCCAATGGGAAGGCGGGTAAGGATCTTGACGCGTAGTTTGCGGATGTTGGCTCCAGGTATCGAGGTATCGTGCTCGCCTCAGCCTTCGACACCTTCATCAGGAAAAAAGGGGACCCCTCCTCTTCTTCCTCGATCGGTGCTTAGTTCACTATTGGACGACACAAGTTGTATGAAGGTACCAACTCACCCAGCCGCTGCGTTTCACGCGTCCAAGTTCCCGGAAACATCACATAAACCCAATCAAGCCCACCCAGACCGTACCCACCGACCGCGAACGCGTTCTAGTTCGCTCCAGCGGGCGCTGCGTGGCTCTATCTCCTGTGCCCATCGGTGATACCGTTTGCCAACGATCCCAAAGAGTCAAAAGAGGATAGTAGGGTATGATGATAAAAATGGAGTGCGAAGTAACCTAAGAAGGATAGGATTGAGAAACGGATATGATGTGCAGCGGAGAAATGATGAGTGTAAGACTGACCTGGGCGCAGAGTCTGGATGGATGCCAGATGGGGGCATGTGTGTGCCTCGTATGGGAGTTTGAGTTTGGGTTGGTGTCCGCAGCGCTCGGCATTGAAGTGGGTGAAATCAAGCCGAGTGGACGCGTATGCCAGCACCGAAACGCATGTTACGACAACGAGAATACACAGACAAGCTGGAGGGCAGGATCCCAAGTAGACGCGTACCAGCAAAAAAGATGTTCACGCGTCTCCAGCCAGTGAAAATCGACGCCGAACGACAGCCAATCGCACAGCACACCGAGATTCTCGCAGTGACTCTAGACCCTTTCAGTAAGCTCTAAATCTCCGACTGGACGATGGTCACAAGTTCAAAGTTGTTCGGTAACCTTAACTGCACGAAGCCCAGCCAAGAACTAGAAGCCCCTTCGACGTCGTCATAGAGGCTGTATCGGGAAAGAAGGTGTTCTAGGTCCAGTAAGAGTCGTTTTGACTGAGATAGCACTAATCGTCCATGTTGACGAAGGCTATTTCGAGAGGAGTGCCGCTCGTTTGGGTGTTCATTGCCTAAACTCGCTTCCGGGGTGCAGATGGGGGTGCAAATCGAGTTCTGAGAGGGACGGATGGGATGGATGCGGATAGGGCGGGGAGGGGTGTCGAGACTCGGGTCGATTGAGGTCGGCTCCTGATTGGCTGGCGTGGCTCGTCATTATTGCAAGCCCGCGTTCTAATGAAAGTCTCTTCAAAAGGCGCCCTGGAAGTGTATTGGTCGTCCATGGCACATACAACCTCCAATATACGCTGTAGAATGCCTGAATCGCTTGCAAGACACAGAGGACGTCGGGGGAGGACAAGAAGCGGGGCAAGCCTGGCCCACGCCTCGCCCAATCGGTGCAGTCTGGATCAAAAATTCCCGCGGCTATATACAAAACATCTTGGATCTCGACAACCCAAAACGCCCTCTGCTCTCCCTCTCCCGCAGCAGCACCAGCAATGGCTCGCACCCGCGAACGCTCCTGCTCGCCCCATCCTCCCACCGAAGCTGCCGGATAACACGACCGACGAGTCAGCATCGGCGCTGAGACCGCCGCGACCATCACGGCTGGCAGTGGCAAGAAATCTGAGGCCGCGATGGGCTGGCTTATAAAATCTCAGCTCATCTAACACGAAACGCCATCTTCCTCAACGTCCACTACGCAAATAGGTGCAGTGATAGTCGGTAAGCATGGAGCTGGCTGGTCAACTTACCCCAAACAACCTCCAGTACGTATTCCAATCCGATTATATGGGTTTTACATGGCCATTGAAACTGATTTCCTCGAGGTATGACAGAGAGTCTTCGCCAACCCCACTAGCTGCCGAGTCCTCACATGAACGAGCAGGACGCGGTTTGCCAAACCAACTTCTATGGGCTTTTCTGCGAAAGCGGGGCTTGCTTGTGCTCTCTGTCATGCATCCGAACGAAGCGACTGCGGTTCAGGGCTTCGCTGGCGAGGCGGAGAAAGTGGATGTCCAGGAACTTGATTCGTTGAGATCGCTTGTAATGTATAGCGGCAGCAAAGTGGCCTTTGACGACATACTACGCGAGGTCGACGTGAGCGTTAGACCTCGTCCGGGTCCTCCAAGCCGTCGACCTCAGGCTGCTGCCTCGACTGCAAACAAAAGGGCCGGTCGAACGTTTTCGTCTTCTGGATCAGTTAGGATGACCGCTCTCGGGGTGGCCCTTGTGATCGGCGTCGCTGTCTTGGGAGGTGTGATGGCTGGGGTGGTCGTATCGTTTGGACCGTCTCGTGAGTGATCTGAAACGAAGGCCTGTTTCCTTCGGCATACTGACGCGGTTATCCTCGCTCGCAGGTCTTTTGAACGCCACGATTTCGGCAATCCTGTGCCCAGTTATGCGATTGTTAACCCTTCTCCAGCGTGAGTCATAATCTCTGGAATTCATGTATACACTTACATGTCTACAGACGCATGCGTTCTAACGCTGTTCGTCTTGGGGATATCCCTGAAAGCTGTTTACCGTGCGTTTGTTCGCAGCGGGTCTTTCACTATTCGTCAGGCGCTTAGTATGCTGCACGTCGTGCTGACCCTCACGCTGTCTTGGCTCGAGTTTCTTCGCGGTAAGCAGAGTATCTTCTGAAGTGCCTCGTAAACTCTGACTTCCAATACAGACGTGAACGCTCAGTTCGCCGAGATCCATACGTGACTCGTCGAGGTTGACTAGTTACTCCGGGCGCAGGGTTACTATGGACCGCCCGCCGACCGTAGCGAATGATATCCACTTTCCAGTATCAAACTGTTGTCAAATTATGTAGTATGCACATGCAAAGAAGCCATGCGGTTCTGTGGTCGCTTTAACCATGCTATGAACAGCGAGCTGAGTCGAGTGTTGAATGATTGCCTGCAGCCTCAGGGTCTCTCCAACACGCATTTTCACTCCATCGCTGGGTTGTTGCACAAGATGTTCAACGTTCTAGGCTATGCACCAGGCTATTAAGAGAATGTGTCAATTCCGAGTCTTGCCTTGTGTAGCACTAAATAATAGAAACTAGAGAATAAAGTGAAGTCAATGAAATGTGGATGAGAGATGGCGAAGGAAGTGGATGGTAGGTGGGAATCTATGCTCGGCAGAGCAGTGTGAGACGACAGATGTCGAGCCCAGACGCACGCATAGTGATCAATATACGAAGGTACAGCGATCGAAGAGAAAGAGTAAAGCGAGGCGCGTAAAGGTTAGATTAGATCAATTGGACAAAACGGAGCTCGAGTACGAGGATTACAGTAGGGGTGAGAAACGAGAACAAATTAAACCAGCACATGTGACAATCTAGGAGTACGAATGTGACTATGGGAGAGGTAGATATCTAGACGTTATGGCTCCTCCACAACGACGACATGAGCCTCGACGCGTCCGCAACCTGTAGACGGTTCCAACCAGAAATCCGATTCGTTGTTTATCTGATACGCATCCCATCCCTTGACCAGAGGCGGCCTCCTTCTAGAGCAGACTGCGTCGATGGATTCGTGGAATATGCGTCTGAACAATTCCGTTGGGAAGAACAACGAGAGCTGGTATAAATGTGGAGTGTGGGATAACGCTTTCCCCAATTCTGTCATCGTTTAAGTCAGATTGATTGTCCGTTACAGAAAGCATAGATAGAGACTTACCCTCATAGACCAACTCCGGACATTCCTCAAACCAAACGGAAAGATGCGCTATCCCCGATCCGTATCTCTTGAAAAAGGGAATGAGATAATTGAAGTGCTCCGAACGACAACTGACGGTATCGAACTTGAGGCGACAGAGATGTAGTTCCGCGGGTCCGAAGTCGGGGTGAACAGAGCACATCCAGCGAAGGAAAATAAGGCTGGGGCCTGACAGGGCGACAGCCCTGAGACGGGTTGAAAGTTCCTGGTTCACGCCGTTTGGGGGGTAGTCGATATCCTTCCAGGTGGCGTCGATCACCAGGCTCTCGAGGGAGTGAAGGAGTGTTAACACCCCGATCACAGACCAGGGGAGTGTATATTCCCCGGTTAAAACGAGGACCCGGAGGGATGTCCAATTCTCCACTTGCCCCATGATCGTCAGACCGTTCCTTCCTATCATCCAAGGGAGTTCAAGCGTTACAGATGACCGAACGCTGAGGAAATGCTCGAGGATTTCGCTGATACTGGTTTGAATCGCGTGACTGTTGTACGTCGGGTCTAAGGGATCCGGGGTAGGAAGGCGTATATGGAGGGTGTCGATATGCTCAGGAAAGGTTATGAGTCGTGGATCCGTATGGTAGACGAGATCTGCCAGGGCTTCAACGCGGGCTTCTGAGAGTATAACGATATGTCGAAAAAGGACGGGGCGCGACACGTAGTTGAGCTCCCGGCTCACCA
>JANDKE010001105.1:0-16828 GCA_027627275.1 Coprinellus aureogranulatus
GTCTCAACCTGTATCGATAGCCATTCTCTTACAGCGGGGATTCGTCGCTTCTCGGTTGGAACTGGCGATACGACATGTCCACGCCCTTGATCGTAAGCCCTTGAGTCTAGCACTGCGTCTGCTCAGTGCTAACGTACTATTCATTCACCGGCGACAGTCCTGAACAAAAGGGTTCCGTCCGCTAGACTTCCCAGCTCCAAGCACCCAAAATCACCACATGGATGCGAAGTCACCTGCACCCAAATTTACGACACGAGCTACAAATATCTCGCTGGTGACTTTGTCGTGCTCCCCAATGGTACCCTCATGACCACACTCTTGCCTGGAGTCTGGAGTACCTCGGAGGAGTACCGTGATGGTCACTCGCGCGCCGGGGTCAACATCAATGACTGTCCCGACAAAAGGGCCCACAAGGCCTCGACCATCCTCGCTTATTTTCCAAATGAAAGACGTCATTTGACGCCCTGACAAGCGATCCAGGGGTAGCGAGGATCCTGTCGGATTCGGAAGGGGTCTGCAGGATGTATACCGGCGAAAAAGCAAGGTGTTGAGAGGGTCATTCGCTGCACATAGCACGTCATTGCACTAGCGACTGCACTATACCTCCACAGGAAGAGCAGTCGATATTTCTCTCCTCTTTTACCCAAAACGTCTCTGAGATTTCTGGGAAAGCGAGATAGGATTAATCGAGTCATCGTCGCTTGGGGGCTTCTGCACCCGATATCCTATGAGAAAACGCCCTGAGTTTCCCGTTCGGTATGCTGATCTCCTGGATAGTGGACATCTATCTCCCGGTCAGTGTTCTACAAAGAATATTCCTCTGAGTAAACGAGTCGCGAAGCAAGGATGCGAGGCATGAAATTCCGAACGGGCGATCAGCAGACCCTCCTCGCCTTCCTTCGCCACAATCTTGCCATTCTCGTCCTCGAACACATGGGACGATGCGGGCACCTTGGACCGAAAGCGCTTAGTGCGAGTGTGTTGCATGGTCAACATTGAGATAAAGAAAGATATATTGTACAATGAACTAGGCAAGCCGGCTACAAGCGTCGAAAGGCGCCTATTAAGTAGATGTCTACGACCAACTAGTAGTGCGAGGATAAAGTAGGGGTATGGATGGATGATTCGAGTCAGTATGCAATTGGAATAATGGACAATGCCAAGAAAGAAATACAGAGCAAGTGCGTCGTGAGTGGTATCAGCTGGTTCGTGAAGAGATGATCGTCGCATGGTTGAGGATAAGAATGTGCCCCATGCCTTATCGCATGATGAGCTCAAAGTAGCTCGGGGCGGGTATACCGGGACGCTCAAGGGGAGCACTGAAGCCAGTCGCTTTCACTGACTGCTTCATGCACCCTCAAAAAGCTGTCCTTCTACGTCTTCTAACATGGTGTGCTCGCTCGTCTTCGAAGTCGTTCTTAAGCTTAGCGAAGGTCTTAGCGAGGGTTCTGATGGCGAGTGGGTGGCAAGGAGTGGGAGAGGGGGACGTTCATCAGAGGGGAAACGAACGTGACTGCGAGCTTACTCGGGGCATGAGAAAGGAAGGAGTAACGGGTGGTGATGACGCTGCCTGATGATCGCGAACGGAACGTTCGGAAAGCCTTTTCAGGCCTCCGAGGTGGGGCTTGGCGCGGATGAGCGAAGCAATAATGGCGAGCGATAGCGAGCATCGGACGCGTTGACGACAGCCGTGGAGTGCGGGGGGAGGCGAGTCTTTCAGCTTAGTGGAATGCCAGCAGCCCGGGCCTGGGCTGCTCGGCAGGCAAAGCAATACTCGTCCACGATGTCGATGTCCCGTTGAATCTCTGCACCGAAAAGCTATTGAAAGGGATGAGAGGGGTGCACTGGGGAGAGCTGAATGGGGGACGTGCCTTGATGCAGGAATGGTCTCGACAGCTCCGAGGATGTTGATAGCTCTTCTCGCAGTGAGAGGAGTTGCAGTCATAGATAGCGACTACGAGGTGACGCTGGAAGTGCTAAGGGGGGAGTACGTGAGTCAGACAGTGTCTCANCACACTCAAGACTCTCGTCGAGACCGACATTGCAGCGCGACCAACGAGTCCCTTCACTGTTAACAGCATCTACATTAGCCTNGACTGGTNNCAATAACCANAGAANGGAGGTACGCACGCGATTTGTTGGCACATTGCNAGTGGTAGTCGGTANNTAACGTCGAGGTCGANGTTGAGAGGCAGGTTNTAGAGGGTGGAGCACGCGACGATGAGCTCAGAGGTGGATCCGGGAATCTCGTGAAGAGTGAAACAGGGGAATGACGGGGGAGGGGGGAAACCAAAGGGGGATGNACTCTACAGCATCGAAAAGGCGTGCTCTTTATAGGATTNNGTATGTACCAATAAGAAGCAAAGCGCGCCGGCACTCGTGAGTCGAACCTAGCCCCAATCATCATCACCGCTCGCTAAACCCAGGCATGCGGCAAATTAGTCGACGGTCACCGCAACTCGGCACCATCATCACACTATGATTACTTCCCGATCTAGCTACAAAAAGAGATAGAGAGAAAGAAATGAAATAAAAAAGGTGTTACGTGCCAATACATACATACAGTTTATCGAATCACTTTCCCGAATCCCCGGTANATTCAAGGGGTGTTCGCGGTAGATATGCAGTGTACTGCTCCGATTGAAAAGATTGAGCCACTCTTTCGTGCCGCCAATGGTGTGGGTGTCGCTTGCGGCGGCGGTNCGCACATACAAATCNGTAAAGCGTCCTTTTGAGTCGTGACGTCTCCGCACTTCTTTCGTTCTCTTCCGTTTCCGAAGGCCCAAAGAAGCCCATGTGATCATACTGAGGGTGCTCCCGATTCCTGGACCCCAGCGAGTCGCGACATGCACGGGTACACGTTGCCAGGGNCTGGGTGCTGCTGATCTCCATCTACTGCACTCACGGCATCGTGTCANTGCCTAAAGTNATCTTAATTCAAAAGAATTTAGCGAGATTGAATTGAAGACAAAGAAGGGTANCAGACCTATGAGTTTTTTTCATGCATCCGATCCGTATTCACCGAGGAAGAANGCCTTGAGGGCGTCTGCTTCTCATCTGGAAAAATCATTACCGCCGAGCCTATCTGTGCTGATAACGATAGACACAGGCGAACCATCTTATCGAAGATGAAGTCACCTCGCCGAGGCGGAAGCCGTTCTGCCTTCTCCCATNCAAGATTGCAGCGATGATCATGCTANCTTCCAGAGCCTTGCTGTTCTTGGAGTTAAATCGCCAGTGAAGCAATGAACCACATGAGCGTGCAAAGGAGCTTGGGCTTGGTATGAACGCACCGTCATGCTAGGGCCTAGACAGCCTTACGAAAAGGCGGGAGACGTGCTGCTTGATAGGTGGGTTCAGAGCGAGGCTATCANANTTGGGAAAGGGGTGTACACTCGGTACCTTCTCAAATCATACNTTATCNCTGGGTCTGTCGTTCAAATGAAGATCCTCCTGACGGACGGGGATCAACGGNGAAAGACAATACAATGCTCTTTTGGCTTTGACAGACACGTTCCCTTTACCTCCCTTCGGGCATTAGCAACTTTACGAAATGGAGAGCAGCACCGCACCGGGTATNAAGAGGCTNGAAAAGAAACGGCGGGGGTAGAGTAGTCCCTGTCCCTGTCAAGGCGATGATGCCCTTTGAAGTTCATGAAAGAAAGGATTGATANAGATGCACGAAACGCAACGCACCAAAGAGATAACCCTGTCAGGCTGCCTGGATGCTGGGGATTCGCGATAAACNCGGGTATTGGCGCCTTGTGTCAATGGGAATGCTATATCTGCAGGCTGCATGGCGTACATGAGGCTTGACGAAGCACCAGACGATTCATAATTTCATATGGCCGGCCTGGGCCCATGATATGGGATAGGTGAGTAATCAGCTTGTGNACCCAAGCACTATTGCAAGCCACGGCGAGGATAGCGNAGCTGTATTACCGACCAGTGTTCTGGATGCAAGCCAAGTATAGGCTCACGACACTTCCAACGCCCGGCACTGCCATGTAAAAGCCCGCCATGNAATCGGGAAGCCCAACAGCATTCCTTATCAAGGTTCCATAAAACAATCTAATCATTCCGCTCCTTGGGCGGGTCCCTGAGTGACACGACTACAAACTTTCTGGTCAAGAAGTTGAAGATNTTACCGAATATGAACGCAACGAGGGTGCATGTGAAGATGATGACGTTGTACGGCATGCTGAAATCGGGGGTGGCCAGGTCAACGAGGAGCGTAGGCGTGTACATCCTGCTCCAAGTCCTCCCTGGTGGNGTGTGCACAGGGTAGATGATGGCCGGCGGCAAGTCCCAACCCCTCTGTGCGTCCGGCGGGTGCTCCGTATACCGCAAGAAAGCCTTGGTGACGTCCATGGTCAAGCGTAATGTTGACTTGGCGNGGATNGTCAGAAGAANGTGGAAGGTGGTAGGNCGGGANTGCGGNACGGCTGGGATATATGAAAGGTTGGAGAGGGCGGAAGGTTGTGGTTCTCCGTTGACGGCGACAGAGAGTGTGTGAAGGTAGAATTGAACTATCCAGGGCATAGTTTCAAGGTATATTGCCTGTATCGGAGATGATTCGTGNTTCTTGAGCGTAACCGACAGCTCGCCCCGGGANTGACTCCATTCNTTGAGCGTTCGCTGGATGGAGAGCGGCGTNGCAGANGNNNTGTCCCTTTGNGCTTCNAGNCGTTGGAACTCNCGCANCCAGNTCATCGANATNTCCAAAGGCTTCGNGATTGCCTGNACGTCNTACCAAGCNTTGTCCTNCTCGGTTGATGTCGGTTCTGGCGACACNGCGTATGGAGAATTTCGCGGAAGCGAAACCTCGACGAGGCTGGACCGAGCAGCTGGACANGCNCGCTCCACCTTCNTGCCAAAGAGTGTGCTNAAAGACCAATCNTGCTTCTTCGCTGANGCAGCCCGNAGTGGATCNGANACGACNTGGAANGTCAGGCGAANCTCGACGCCCTCATCTTCNTTCCACAGAGCNTGNACTCCCATNCCNTGCCAGTTNGCNTCGAANAGNTTNTGTGGGTTCAGCANNGACGCTAATCCTGCTGCNGATTTGCANGGGAGTAGCTTGACGAACGGCGTCAGNTTNTCCGTACAGACGTGCTCGGACGGGTGAGAGGCGTGTCGCAGTTGTTGATGACCCGGCAGAGAACCTTCTGGTTGGAACACCTCAACAGGCGACGTCGTTCTCAAGTCGTCTAGCTGCCCCAAGGACGAACAGAACAGCCCAGCGAGCGCGTTCCGCAGCCCTTTCCACCGAGTGTCGACGCTGTGATGCCATGAGAGACGGCGACGACGACGGACAGCTTCACGACGTACCTTGAGAGCGCACCGTCCCCAATCCACGCCCACAGTTCTGCCCCAGTTCCAACTCCCGGCTCTACTGGCTGACCCCAAGCATCATAATTCCACTTCCCGGCGTTCAACGTCAAGTGCATCTCCGTTACCCCATATTCCCTCAGAATTTGGCCCAAGGCGAGAGGAAAAAGCGTGTAATGTTGGGCTAGAGACCTACTCAATAACTTGTGGAACACCTAGATCGTAGTAGACTCACATTCATCGTCTTCATGCAGCCTCTCCGGGTTGCGCGGTGTGACGTCCTTCAAGACGGTGCTGAAGGAGAGCGTTGAGGCGACCTTCCCATCTTTCAAAGGGATTATTGTGAGTTTCTCATCGAAGTATTCCTCAGCGACGCAGAGAGATAGAAAGTTGAGGACGAGGAGCCAGATCAACATCGAACTTGGCTCGTCATCGCCATCAACGACGACGACGCGACCCCTGACTTTGAATCTTTGAAGTGCCGCTTGGACTGTCTGAACTTCCTGGGCTTGGACTACAACCACAAGGTCGACTCCCAATGCACTACTTTCTGTCTGACAACGAGTACGAAGGCATGCTTGCGAGCTTATTCCCTGTTCAAGGTGTATGACGCGCTAGAGGCATGTACATGTCCGACTCTATGCGTACTGGGAGACAGCCTGAGGTATTTGAACGATACTTTCGATTGGTTTCCAACTCAATTAATTGCTTATAAGCTGCTTTACAGTAGAACGTCCAGAGAAGAAAATACTCCTTATTCAAGCGGATATATGCTAGGGCGTAGTCTTAGGTCATATAGACCTTTCGACGTCTTTTGATCCGAGAGAGAGTCGACGACCTCCAATTTATCGGCCTAAATTTCGTGCCCTGGCACGAGCATCTCTAGGACTTGGCCTCTCCTCTCTTTGCTCTCCTCTCGTCACTCAGGGTCAACAACTCCTCGCTTTGAACTGGTCGGAACACCCAATTTAACCAGTTCCCTCCACTCCTCCTGCTCGGGAGGTACATGTCGTCCAGGAGGTCATCCATCGCTTGGATCCACCTGCGCTTTTTGTCAGCTGGCACATTCCAAAGGTTTCTGGGCACTCGAACTCACGATAGCTGAGGAAGTGCACTAATTTGGCTAGCATTCTCCCAAGCCTTCGAGCTCGGGAAACGCGTCTTCATCCACGCCAGGTTGCGTACCGTGCTTTGTACAGCACCCTCTGTGCTCTTGGGCAAGCGCATCTTCTCTCCAAGGAAGTACGCTGAGATCCAATGTGCGCTGACCTCATAGGTGTAACCGATATTGGCGCTACCCTAAACAGACCATTCAGTATACTTCAAGAAGGACCCGCACACGACGCACAATTGCTCCGGTCATAGCTATGTCACGTCGCTCGATGGACTTCGCTGGGATCAGGCCTTTGTACAGGCCAGGAGCTACTATGCTTGTATTGGGAGACTCCTTATCCTCCGGAGGGTTGCGGAGGGACTTATAATCCCAAGTGAACGGCTTCAGGTCCTCTGTTCGGACGACTTGCGTCAGACCTATCTCCGCCGCCAGATTATCTGCAAGACACAGTTACCCTCGGTCAGTTCCCTTTCCAACTTCACTTTCCCTGAAAGATGCTTACCGTCAAACATTCCATCCCAGGACGATCGGTACCCTGTCGCCAGGATCACTGCAGCAGCCTCCAGTTTCTCTCCAGTTCCCAATTCCACTCCACCTTCGTAGTACCTGGACACATGCACTTTGGTTCTGAGGGTGATCTTGCCTTGGGAAGCGAGAGCGGGGAAGCTGTCGTCCCGACGAACGCCCTGGTCTCCATAGCGCGTGTCCCAGAAGAGGGAATGGGTGTCACGGAGCGGCGAGTCTTCCGGGATCTCGTAGGTGGTGTACTGAACGCTTCGTGAATTTCTTCTACTGCGACGGGAAAGAGGAATAGCATACTGATTCTTGTTCGAGATACTTCCAGAACCATCGCACGAACTTACTCCCGGCCCAGGTGTTGTGCAGGAACTTCCTACAGGGGGGTATATCAGAGCGCAGGGAAATAGCAAGGCAAACACTCACTCTAACCGGGTGTCGATATCCACTCGTGGTGACAGAACTGTCACCATTCGGCTCTGTCTGAGATCCATAGGAAGAGGAGCGCGAGATGAGAGGAACATATCCAACTTGTTGCAGACGACTGTCACTGGTATACCCTCGTTTGCAAGGTACGCAGACATACTGCGCTCTTTGATAAGTAACGCATTTCTTATGGTGAATCTCAGCGACGTACTCTTGCGCTGACTTTCCTCCGCCAATAACGACAACAGGCTTTCCGGGTGCCTCTCTAGCGCTCTCCTTAATCGCCTCAATACCAGCCCAAGACTCGCTCGAATGAAGCACCGGTCCCGAAAACCCGCTCTTCGTGGCATCACCCGGAGTAAGACCTGCAGGGACCTTCGCAGCGCTGGTACCTCCCGTACACACCACAATCCTCGGGAAGCTCAACGTCGATTCCTCCTTCTCTCCTGTGGTTGGGTCCTTCGTCCGGGTATCCAGGAGCCATCCACGACCATCAGGTCCGCGTTGGATACGCGCGACTTCGGTGTTGAAACGGACCACACTCTTTCCGTTGCGAACGAGGAACTTGTCGTGGTATCTTTCGAAATACTTGCTCGCGTCGATACCCCTGAGCCTCTTGTCTGGGGTGGTGGCTGGGTCTTCATCCGATGGCGATTCCATGGACAGGGACGAGAACCGCATTTCTCCATACACACTTCATTTATCCGTCATCCAACCCGGCCGAAATGGAGGAACAAGAGATGCAAACGTACTTGTTCAGATGCATATCAGGATACACCCGCCCTCTCGCCCAAACCCCGCCCACTGTCGAATCCCTACACAGAACCTGGACGTCCCTGAAGCCATCTTGGAGGAGAACGTGGGCGGTGATGAGTCCTGCTGGGCCTGCTCCGATAACGCATATCGGTTCGTTCTTCACTTTCTCTGCGTCGACTGCTGGCCAACCCATCGTGCTTATCTAGGTCTAAGAGCTGCGGATAGGGATGAATGGGAGTAATTGGGCAAGCCTTCAGCATTGGGGGCGCTTATATAGGTGAATACTGTCGTGCGGCGAGCGCTGACATACTAGCACCGCAGTTCGTATTGGCCAGGGATGGATGGCCTCGGGAGCTGCGCGCTGCTGTGCGATGTGTGTCCGCACGACGGAGCATTCCGAAGCACTCCTTGACCCCGTAACCCTAATCTTGGGTCGGGTAAGCGCTTGATATCTTGAGAACCTGAACAGGATTTAAACTCGTTCGCCGAATTGTTGGCCTGGAGCAAACCGACCGCGTGCAAGATCGCGTCGCTTAGACGTTGGTCGTATGGAAAGGGATTGGTCTGATGACGGAGAGGCACCTCAGGGATCGCTTAAGCAATAGAGTTTATTGCTTCGGGAGCGCTAACAGTTGGAAGAGCGGGTCGGAGGCGCCGAACACGCCGATGAAGAGTGGGCAGTATCCAGCTATGGGCACTACACCACTCGCTGAGGCGGGCACCTGGCAGCCACGCACCCTGACTTGTATCGCAGTATGCCTGGTNTTCGCCTTTGAACGCTTGGGCATCCCTTGTACGGTGAATGGTCGGAGAGTCTGGGAACTCGCACTCAAGCACTCGGGCTCACCGGCTGATCGTCGAGGGAGACGATGATTAAAGCGGCAAGGGACAAAGATGGATACGATGGAGCGCACAAGCGGAAGGGTACAAGCCAAATGGAGGTACACGGCGTAACAAATGGGGACGCAACCCACAGAACAATCTAAACTAAGCGATGGGCAGCGACCAAGTTAATCTATGCGAGGAACCTTCGAAGGCGGGGGACCAGATGGTACGTCGGGAAGCTTGGTGGAAGTTGACGGCTTCGTTTCCTTGTATCGAGGAGGGCCCGAGTGCATTCGCTGCACTTTCCGACGAGCTCCTGCAAGCATAGAATGCACAGTCAGCGTGATGATCCACGAATGAAGTCAACCGGGTGAATAACGCGTTCGATATATATATCGCAGCCCGACATAGCAAGGCTAGTCTGGAGCTGAACAACGCCTATGACGGACATCGACGAGGGTCGATGCAGCCATTGCGGAGTCAGCTTCAAAAACCGCTCCGGAACACGGAAACCCTGACCAACTGCCGGCACCTCCGACACAAGGAGTCGGGAAAATAATGATGATTGTCACTCACCACTCTCTCAGTGACCCTTTCCGGCTGGGTAAAATAGCGCTTGCACCTGCACATGGGCTCCCCGTTGGGCCCCCTTTCCGTTGAGCAGGGTTGTGGAAAGAACTGAGGAAGCAGTCTCTCTGTTCGCAGTCGACCGGGGTCTCGCCAATGTATTCCTTGTGAGAGCATTCCTCGTTCTGGTACTGAACAAACCGGAGTTTTCGGTAGCACATTGTGACGGCGGAATGTATGGGATGTGATAGGATGTGCTGTGGTTCAGGTGCGTGGAGAGGNGTCGGTTCAATGCGTTTGGCAAGCGGGGTTACGCGGAGTGCGTGCAGGGGCGTAGGGAGAATAGTCTAGGTCGCTCGGCGGGCGAAGACAAGAGGATCAGGGATGNGGGTTTCGATAGAGTGGCACCAAAGTTTGTTTACGTCGTTGAAGNTAAGTGGCGTACTGCAAAGGTGGAGGGTGCAAGCGGCGATTATACTGCAGAGGACTTGAGCAAGATCCGGGGGACACAGAGCAGTGGAGTGCTTTGCTGAGATGAGGAAGAGCATGCAAACGGGTTGGGCCTTTATAAGNTTGGAAAGCCCATATTCTGCGGGGACATCGGTTTCGTCGAAGGGAGAAGTACAGTTCGATCGGGAAGAAGCGTTCGGATGTCTGAACACCGTTACTNGCTCTGAGTGTGTTTGAACCAGATGAACGGATAGGTAGTCACCCAGGAAAGTCTATGACAGAGCAAGGATATTTAATCAGTGAGCCCTCATTTCAAAAAGAAAAACTTAGCCGGGCATAAAAGGAGAAACACTGTCGATTGTAAAATGAGACTTTCGCGGGAACATCGCCCACGCAGCGCCTCGAGGCTTGCATTCCCGCGTAAACTGGCGGAATANAGTTTGTGGTTATGTCCGCCGACAGCCAACGGAACGACGAGCTCTGCGGGGGTTCCTACAGGGGATCAATCAATGCCTTCTGTTCTTGGACGTGCATCTTCAATGTGGTGTCAAATACGGACTTANCCACCACCCCAGAATAGCAAATCTTTTCTACGATCCATCACTGGGTAAACAAGAGAAGACTGGGTGAAGGGCTTGGTGACCCTGTTGCCCAGGACCCACTACTGTATGACATCGGTTTACCTTCTCCTCGATGCCCGCAGCAGGGTTCTGAACCCATGCCGGCAATCGATGCTCCATGTACTGCAAGTTTTACCANATTCTTGGAAACGGAAGGGAAGTGGCCATAGACAGGACAATTTATGAAAGGCAGTGACCGGTACATTACCCATCAACCACCCTGATTGTTGGGGGAAATATCCCATGGGTCTGCATATGNTCTTAATTTTGCCAGGGAACCTGTCCGTCGATTTGTAGGAAGCCTNGCTTTACACTCCCTAGCCAATTTCATGGTCAGAAAAGGGCAGCGGTGCGTTTCATCCTGTTGATCTGTCACTAACATCGACTTAGGGGACCCCAACTCCTGCTTGAAAGACCGCCNTCGCCAGCTGATCGTTCATTGAGGCCGCAGTCCTAGAANAGAATATATGCACCNAGCTCGAGGGCACTCCTGCAGTCACTGTCTCGACCTGAGCACGGAAAGCAAGCCAGNGACAATGAGATCGTTGACGGCGGANGTCGGGGTGGCGCATAGGAGATCCTGAATGGTAGATTGATATGAGCGTTGAGGTCATTGGCTCTACTAGACAAAAGGATAGACGGACATGAATACGCCATTGACATGTACAGCGGCTATCATGTTCCAGTCGCCCTCGATCAAGGTTCACGACATGGACCCATACACTCCTAGCCTNAGACACACGTCTGACATCTGGTTCTGCCAGCTAGTAAGCAGAATAACGGCGCCGCAATATCTTGTATGATAGTTCATTCATATTCCCGTGAGCGTTACGCCTTTAGGTACTGTCAAAGGACTGTTTGTGTGAGGAGCAGCGGCGNTGGGCGGTGTCAGGCTAATACCAAGTTTGAGGGCTTCAGAATCCAGGTATAACGAGCGATCGTAAGAATGTACGCTCCTTTTCTCCTAACACCGANAGCCCACACTCGTCGCTATTCATGGAAGATGTGCAGANACCGGTGACATCCAGATCGTGCTTGCCAGTATGCACGAGGTGGAGTACCCCCGTTTTGCGAATGCACCCGATGCAGATTCGTGGCCNGTAAANCATAGTGCTGCTTCTCCTAGAGCCACCGTGCACATACAACCAGAGCAGCNCGGATGTCAAAGGTNTGGCNGCACATACCATCCGTTGCAANATGTCGGCGGAGGTTATCAGTTAGACAAGGGGGTTACGGACTTCCGAGTCCAATACCGCCTGTGAGGATGGGGACTCTCGGTCATCCGCTGCAGAATCCGTGGTCAATATGGGAGNTGGTTCCCGAATTACACGGCTGCAAGCTGCGCATCCCAGCCCTCTGGATTATCTGTGACGAGCTNGACCCGTAACAGATGTACCACAGGATTGGTGATCTGGAGTAAGTCTTGCGGTGACGNAGGTCNGAAAAATCTGCTGCGTACTCTTGAGCAATCTTTACATGGANGGGCAAAGTGTAAGAAGGTGGAATGGAGACTTCGTGTTGGTCGAGGTCGAGGTGAACGAAANCTCGGGATCACGCCGCCGCCGCCGCCTNGTCCTCGGCTACGTCACGCGCCTAGTCGCGCCTATTAGCGNNTCGAAAACCAAAACTGGAACCATCATGACCACTGCGCACACACGGTCATCNTTACTCGGACAGTCGGACTGCTGAATGGTCCCATAGGTNCCGCATGGGTTAGGTCNACTATCATACGCCGTAACGCCTCGAGCAGACAACGATAAGGCAGGCTTGCTAATCCACAGTGGCAAGATNGTCAAATGACCGCGACCACGCCGAATTGCTGCGGAGTGTGAGATGGTATCGTGGTATTTATCTTCACAATACAAACCAGGCCCACTACTGGTTTGTGNTAATCTCTTCCAGCATGGTCTCTGAAGAAACCCCCAGCCTTATCTTGCACTACCTCGAGCACTCCCGATCGCAGAGGATCCTCTGGCTTTTGGTGAGNGATTTTAAAAACGTCCTGCTTTTTNACTTACTTTTNCTGGTCTTTGCACAACAGGAGGAGCTGGGTGTACCCTACACGCTNAAAATTTACAGGAGAGANGCCCAAGGAAAACCCCCACAAGATGCGTTGCGCCAGGTCCATCCCATTGGTAAAACGCCTATCCTAGAGGATGGTCCTTTGATGCTTCCCGAATCTGGCGCAATCGTTGGTAGGCTTCCACCTGCGAACATGGAGAAGAGTAGCCGGTTCTAACACTGTGTAGAGTATCTCATCTCGCGCTACGGCAAAGATAAGTTTGGTATCAGCGACGAATCCTCGCGAGCCTGGGTTGACAACCTATATTGTATGGGACATGGCGCGATGGATATGAACCCTGATTGATTCAAGCCTTCACTGGTAGATTCGCATTATGCTGAGGGCTCTGTTCAATCCTACATCATCCGCTGGTATCAATACAACAATGGTCAAGGACAAGGTGCCGTATGACTTCTTGGTACGCCACGTTTTTNTCACACCCTAACCTCCAGAATGTATGCCAAGCAGGTGAGCGATTCCAATGACTGCCGCGATCGATGTATTCCTGAAAAACGGGCGAATGCCGCACTCTTTATCATAGATCGAGAAACGCCTTGAAGAGGTTGAGACTAAAGGTGGCTGGTTCGCTGGGACAGGCCAGGATAGGCCCACTTCTTCGGACTTCCTGATGAGTTTCACTCTTGAGACACTTCTAGTCGCTGCGCACGAGTATGTGGGACCGAAGACAAAGGGCTGGGTCCGGAAAATCCAAGCGAGGCAGGCTTATCAAAAGGTTCGCCCCCCATATAAGTTCGATATAGTTGGAGTCATCGATAGTTTCATACGCAGGCAGTAGAGAAGGTCGGCACCTACAGATTCCTCTATACAGAGCTGTGATGTGTCTTGTGAACAACCATGATACAGCTGTGCTGCAGCGCCTTCGTCGGGAGGTGCGGCCCTGGCGTGTTTCTTTGTGATCAGCTTGTAAGCAACGCGTTTTTCAATAGATTTCTATCACTGCGCGCTTGAGGCATGGCATCACCGGAATCTCACGTATAAATGCTACGACGTCTGCAGCTCCGAGAACCCACGAGTGATTCTGCACTAACCATCGCGTGCAATGGCGAGCACCGCACCTCTTGCAGAAGTTCCTACCCCTGCTGGCATCGTTGTTCATCATCTCGAGGACTCGCGCTCCCAGAGGATCCTTTGGCTATTGGTGTGTTATAACACGCGCGTCTATGACAGCGCTTGCACCCCCAGTGGTTCCTGACATGACTTCAAGGAAGAGCTTGAGGTACCTTACACCATCAAGTTCTACAAGAGAGATGCGAATAGGCGAGCTCCTCCCGAGCTTCTGCAGGTTCATCCCTTGGGAAAATCGCCTGTCATTACCGATGGGGCGTTGACTTTGGCAGAGAGTGGGGCTATTGTGGGTGAGTGTCTGCAGTTAGCCAGCCAGCTCTGAAACGCCAATGAAGCCTCGCCTTTCAGAGTACCTCATCAGTAAATATGGGAAGGACAAGTTCGGAATAAAGGACGAGGGGTCTCAAGCTTGGATCGACAACCGATTCTGTCAGTCTATGGCTCTTGGCTCACTCGTTTGTGACGCAAGCGCTAACAGTCCGTGATAGTCACGCACTACGCTGAGGGCTCGGTCCAGCCAGTTCTCGTGTCCCGCTCCGTCTATCGCATCGTTCCTTCCAAAGTGCCCATCTTTATTAGGCCCATCGTGAAAGGGGTGTTCAAGAAGATAGACACTCTCGTAAATGCCCCAGACTTGGAGAGGCACGGCAAGCTCGTGCGTACATCCTCCTATCGCATAATTTATCCTAACCAAGCAACCGTGGCTTTCCAGATCGAGTCTCGACTGGTGGAAGTGGAGTCGAAGGGCGGTTGGCTTGCTGGAACAGGCGAGGATCGGCCCACCTCCGCCGACTTCCTGATGTTTTTGACTCTACAAATCTTCCTAACCCGCGCTCCTGAGTATGCAGGACCAAAAATAAAAGCGTATGTTAAGAAAGTGCAAGACCGTCCAGCGTACAAGAAGGTCAGTTCTGCTTCTTCGGGTTTCAAGCCGACTCACAGCTGACTCATGCTCCGTGATTAGGGTCTGGAGAAGGGTGGCCAGTTTGCCTACGAGTACAAGGAATAGATGGATTCTATCCATTAACCCCTCGTGTTCCTTCAAGTTACTGACGTGTCGGGTTTGTCCGTTGCTTTGGTGCCCCTCCCCTTGGCAAAGGCGCTTCCCGAGCGCTTCTTGGATTCTATCAGATAATACGATACACATCTCTATACCCCACACTGTCTGCTCTTTCGAGTAACTGTTGTCCACCGTCATTTCCCGTACGTGTACCAACGTGGTACCTTACTTGAAAGGGGCCAGGTACGTGTTTCTGAGGCACACAGAGAAGAGATAGCGATACACGGATCCGCAACCCTATCGTATCCTTTAGCGCTCCCCGGCGTCATCACTTTCGGCTATCTCTTCTTCCGTACGACATCGAATTCAATAACTGACCATGAATGGCTTTCACCCTCTCAAGGGCTCACAAGGCTCGATGCAGTGCACTTCACATGAAGGTAAAATCTCATAGAACAGGCCGCCAGAGGGCAGCCAACCCGACTTTCGCATGGGACCCCTTTTGGCAGAGGCCTGCGAATCATTGCCATACTAAAGCGGCCCAGACCAATTGGGATCATCGCTCTCAATCCACTGTTTCCAACGATTTCCATTCTACTCCAGTCATCTTACCTGCAACCTCCATCGCAGGATACTCCCTATCCTGCCTTTGTACCACCACCACCTCCCCCTACAGTGGGACAGGGACTATCTGACAGCGAGATCGCACCACCTGAAAAGTTCTTGCTCAACCTTCACAGTGACCTTGTGGCGGGAGTTGATATCATTGCTGTGCCGCAGTCGTCCATTTGGCTTTTGACCTTGACGTGGACCTCCACGACAACTCAGGAAGCAGAAGATACCCCTACACTATTTGCGGTGCGTACCTCGCTCTTCACTAGCGAAGCGCCATCCCGCTAACTTCTGAGCAGCCCGATTCTTTTGCAGCCTACTCACACCGGCGCGACCATGATAACGCTCCCCAAAGACGAAGAAGCAAGGATGGAAGCTCAGAGAGGCCGCTTCTCTCCATCCTCACCTAGTAGCAGCCGCTCCATACCGTTCCGGAGCGGAGACTCAGATGACCACACCGAGACCGACGCGCTACTCAGCGACATGGACTCGCATAGCGTTTGGGTCTCAGGGCCCCGAGGAGTCAGCGAAGCTTCATCCTCTTCTAACCCTCATCGACCCCTTCTTCACCACCCAACGGCTTCGGGAGATGCAGACCCCCGTACTTCCATAGGATACACATACCCCGACCACCCACCACCGAATTTCGCACCCTACGAAGCCGAATACTTTGAAGTCGGGAATGAAGATATCTGCTCCCATGACCCCCCACTCAATTCGGACGGCGAGGCTCTTTACCGCTTCATCCTCGCCCGCGCCCAACGCCCACCGTTTCTGCGCGTAAATATCGCCGGTACGCACACGGAGCACAAGACGAGGTGGGTCACAAGGACGGGGAACGACGGGCGGAGTAGGCAGGAGCTAGAGAACTACTCCGAGACTGTGACGGATTTCAGCTTCTGCATTGATATCAAGCCGGTTGTGTATACCACTCGGACGAGCGATGGGAGCGTCGGTGGGCAGATTCCAATTGACCCTGTACACTGGAGCGTTGCGGATCACGTCCCTGCGTACCGAGGAAAGATGGTGAAGGAGGTTGAGGAAGTGAAGGTTCCGGGGCTCGGGGCGATGAGGAGGGAGAGGAGGAAGTGCAAGCGGAAGGAGAGGAAGGTGCGGGAAAGGTGGCAGGAGGAGATTCAGGGGAAGGGCTTACCTCCCTGGTGCGAGGAGCACGAAGTGGACTTTGAGAGCATATCCTCTCTCGCGCTGTCCGGGAACAACAGCAACCCATGGGTCGAGAGTCTCGCTGACGTGGAGCGTAATCCACTTCGAAGCTCAAGGACGATTCGGCAATGGGCGGACGACTACTGTGCCAGTCCCAAGAAACTGAAAGAGTTCGTCTACATACAAGAACTCTACGGGTGGAACATCCAGCAAATCGAGAGCGCTATCCGCACGACGATCCTAGCGACACCGTATAATGGCGACCTCGACATCCAATTCACCAAGTATCGCTCGCGGAT
>JANDKE010001106.1:6085-16824 GCA_027627275.1 Coprinellus aureogranulatus
TCNAGGNNACAANCTNATNGCNAAGNCAGACTTGACCTCCCTCCTGCTCCTCACAGCTTCNTACTTCACNGTNAACTCNAAACCCATGCGCGACCTTGCCTTCAACTCNNCTTTCATNCAAGGCGTGAGCAGATATCTTGGGCACCAAGATGCNTCTGTCCGANNNTGCGGGATGCTTGTAGGGGAGGAAATTGCGCGGATGAGTGGCAAGNCTTTGGANTTTGGGGTCTGGGATGGCGACGANTCCAANAANGTNTGGGCTCGGACNCTACGNCNGCTNATTCAAGCTCGTGATGTCGATGCGAATCTTGGATCCCTTGACTCTGACATGACCACCGAACATCCTCCATTAAGCAGTGAAGNGGACGTNGTGGCGGAAGAGCTGATCTCCCCTGCTGCNCGAAGGGCNGCNATGGTNGAAGAAGTAGAAGACGNAGAGCCCGAGAAGGTTCANTTCAAGAGNACNGCTGANGGNTANGACTCTGACGATTCTCTCGTCGGNTANGACTCTCCACCGTCTTCGAGGTCNGCTTCCCCCACCCCGTCGGAACTCGAAGAAATAGAGAAAGACCCNACACTNAATGTNGCTGTCAAGAAGGTTCAANGGCCNGTCTACCTNAGGCAGTTGGGCGATCTNCTCAGNTCGGCCGGNCAGAAGGCNAANGNNGANGAACCGCACGAGGCNGACAAGATNGANATGGCNTTGAACTGNGCNGAGGAGCTCATNCGGAAGAAGAGAGATTATGGGACGGAATTAGGTACGTGTGNTNCNTANNGAACTCAGATNTGCNCATGNGCTGAAANCTCGTCNAAGCTGAAAACGCGGTCAANTTGCAATATGCTCTATTGACTCTNAATGANAACTANGAGTTGGAAGACTTTGCTGCCAAACGACAAGGNGCCCTNAACGCGCTNGTCGCCTGCGCACCACGACAGACCGTACCGTAGGTGTCTAGGACTATGNCACANCACAANGAAACNCTAACATGATGAATACAGTGCACTCATAGAAGAGTTCTTCAAGAATCAGTACTCAGTCGACCAACGATACGTNATACTCAACGCTCTTGCCCTTGGGGCCAGNGAACTGGCATCCCTACCAGTCCCTGANTCNCGCGTTCCCAGCAANCGGATCGCTTTCCCTAGCAAGATGCTCCCTCCATCNCAACATGCNAAGTACATTCANGCTGGNAAGGCAGANTCNCAANTNATCCCNTTNCTNATGGACGACATCAACCGCAAAGCGCTCGAACAGCAGAAGCNGCGCGACACNCNAAGCAACCAGGCTNTCNCCCGAGAGAAGGTGCTTCGAATCAAGAAANCCTCTGGTATTTCAGAAGTCTCCNGNCNTGATCCTCTAGCAGGGCCAGCACCACCGAAAAGGACGACGTTCACAGAGGTGGCGGCGGAATATTTCATAATGCCGCTCATNAACAGGTTCTGGCTCTTCNTGCGCGAGGAGCAGATGCGNGANGANCGTACNGCGCATATGCAAGGACGAGGAAAGTATCANGGCGCTGGTACAGGTTTGATCNTAAACCCNCTNGTGNTGNCGCAGTTCCTTCGGACNCTGGGNGTANTGGTGAANGCAGCACAAAACGCTCCNGAATGGCCNGCNATNGTNGCTCCGGATGCTCTNGAGCTNNCTGTNNCCATTGGAACTNGACCTATTTCNCAGCATGANGGNGANGATGNNGNAGNNGAGGAAGGTAAAGGGAAGGAGGCTTCNGTNCTTAGCGCTGCCTTGGAGTTNGCGTTCGTNGTNNTNGANGGNGCANTAGANGTTGANGGNGGNCGGACNCTATGTCTNGAACATACNCAGTTGCTGCTTGCNGCAAATGAATGGGCANGNAAGGTCTTNGGNCTGCTGGAGAAGGGAGTCAAAGTGGANGGNGAGGGAGGNGTCCATGAAGTGAANCTGAGGAGNGTNACNGCTGGGGTNCTCTTGAAGATGGACGAGATTATGTCCAAGTGGAAAAGGTCTATGGTGGATTACTTGTAGATTACCATGNNANAGNACACAGANCTCTAGGCTATGTGCTGAGGTTGTGGTCAAGATCACCGGCGTTCAATTTGGCAGCTGTGATTGGTGGGACATTCCGTGGGAATCTCGGCGACGCTCGCCCACGACGNCGGCGGGAGCTGCTCACAGTTTGCAACGACGAGCACGACCTGTACGCAATGCTCTCCTCACTTGCACGACGCGCCATTCCNCGGGCTGCNGCCCANAAGCGCTTCATCTCCACTACTCCTTCNCGGAGGTCCGAACACCTCTTCGTGGTACGTCAAGGCTGCCCCGCTCGNTGAGCTCGCGCTTGACANGCTCTNNAGCACAGGGACACNAGCTACAACAACNCCAAGGTCATTANTTTGCTTGCNAGGATGGCATAATAGGAAGCTTAGACTGTGCAANAGATCCCTTTTGAATTCACCCCCGAAAACATGAAGCGAGCGCAAGAAATCATCTCTCGGTATCCCCCGCAATACAAGAAAGCCGCTGTNATTCCCCTNCTCGACCTCGGCCAGCGNCAGAACAAGGGATGGACGAGCATAAGCGTCATGAACTACGTTGCAAAGCTGTTGGAGATGCCGGCAATGCGNGTGTACGAGGTGGCCACTTTCTACACCATGTTCAACCGGTGCGTCTGCAANNCTCCCTAGTCCTCTCCCGCNTGTACTGANTGGNATGTNTAGTGAACCTATAGGAGAGCACTTCGTTCAGGTTTGCACAACGACGCCATGCATGCTCCGGGGATCGACAGATATCCTNAACACNGCGTGCAGTCACCTCGGAGGCATCAAGCCTGGCCAGACGACACCCGACGGCAAATTCACTGTCATTGAAGTCGAGTGCCAGGGTGCTTGCAGTAACGCGCCTATGATGGTCATCGGGGATGATTTCTACGTGCGTCAAGACACTCGAATACGTCCCGGAACACTTGCTAACCTCCGGATACAGGAGGACCTCACCCCTACGACAACGAAGAAGGTGCTGGACGCCTTTGCCAAGGGCCAGAAGCCAAAGCCTGGTCCTCAGGAGAGCGGTAGNCAGACCAGNGAGAACTCTGCCGGNCTTACCGCTCTTACGAGCAAGGTGNGTTGGGCTNGTTCGTCCAAGCGTTCTAATCCTGACTGTTTTTGCNTAGCCATACGGTCCCGGTGAATTCTGCCAACCTGAATTCCAATAGACCCTACCGTAGACTTATCATTCATCATTGTAATTAGACTNNNTTTTCTATGGTCGANAGCCAGATGATCAAGAACCTTGGATTACGGTGGTCTTACTGAAGAGAGCNATGCAAACGCTCATCGAAAGACGGAAGGAGTANATTGGGCAATGGGGAGGCAAGTTTGGTCCTTGNGCAACATCACNTTGCGACCGTTTTCAAACTCAGTGGGACTCTTTCTTCTTNCNCCCACCAACCACCCGCCTCACAATTCGTCCACCTTTCGCCAAAATCTCTGGGAAATGAGATTCCGTGTGCTGAACAAAGTCGGACGTATCACGCTTCTGTCACGGCATAATGTCGTGGCCAGAACGTCAGGGCGAATTAGATGACTAACTGCCGTCCTTTGAACCTGACCACCCACCATGGCACCTCTGAGGANAGTAAGTGCTNCAGGNTGTCCCATTTCCNGAGCGCTGACACCCTTTNTTGTAGCANTGGACGCGGCTCATCCGGTTNGTCGCTGAAGAGACNTCNCGTGTTCACATTGGGCAGCCCATCGACGCTGCATTGGATGGTGAGATCCACGTTTACAGATAAGGAGACTGAGCTGATGTATCTCGCCAGTTGGACTTGCTTCGAGCAAGGGAAGACCTATCAAGGCGTACGAGATCGCCGGCTCAGCATTCGACCCTGCCGCCCAAGTCACGAAATCCGTTCTTACGGTGAAGACCCTGTTGTCTCCCCTCTCCCGCGAACAGATCAAGATCGTTCGTTGCCTCGGCTTGAATTACAATGACCATGCTGTGAGTCTCCCTGCTACAGGCATGCGATTCCATGCTTAACCTAGTTCAATAGGCCGAAGCCAACTTGCCCAAGCCTGCGTATGTTCCCATCCTATCCTTGCCACTCGACCCACTTAACAGATCTCAAGCTTTCCAATCGTCTTCATCAAGCCCGTCACGACTCTTATCGGCCCGAACGCACCTATCATCGTCCCTCGAGTAGCACAACCCGTGAAAGAACACCAGCCGGACTATGAAGTGGAGCTCGCTATTGTCATTGGCAAGACGGCGAAGGACGTCCCAGAGGCAGAAGCATTGGATTATGTTCTTGGGTATACGGGCGCAAACGATGTATCATTCCGCAAGCACCAGATGGCCGTGTCACAATGGACGTTTTCCAAGGGATTCGGTGCGTGTTTTGTTGCCCCTTGATCGACGGTGGATTTCCTGATATTGGTTGAACAGATAACACCAACCCAGTCGGCCCTTGTCTTGTTTCCACCAACGCCATCCCTGACCCTCAAATTATCCCGTTGAAGACTGTGGTCAATGGTCAGGTTTTGCAAGATGGTAACACCGCGTCGGTATCCTTTTGAATCTCTCCGCATACAGAGAACACCGGCCTGACGAGTTTCTTTGGCAGTGAACAGATATTTAATGTCAAGCAAACCGTCGCTTGGTTATCCCAGGGCACGACTCTCGAGCCAGGGACTATTATCCTTACTGGAACGCCAAAGGGCGTCGGGTTCGTTCGCAAGCCGCCCATCTACCTCAAGCATGGCGATGAAGTGCAGGTATCTTTGGGAAACGGTATAGGCACCCTAATCAACCCAGTAGTCGAGGAGAAAGGAGGAGCGAAATTATGAAGGGCTCATAGGCGTGTACGGCATAAACCATTGAGCTTCGCGTGAATTCGTTTCCTACCTAGCAGCTTTGAACGCCTTCAACCCCTCTTCCACTGCCTTGGCTGTATGCTTGCTTAGAGCTGACCCGGAGAACAGCGGCTGATCGTGCCATTGGATCCAAGGCTCTGCCCTTGCTCCTCCCACTGCCGCCTCGTCCACCAATCCAGCAGCGACATTCATATGCGGAGATTCGCCGTCCCTCATATCCCTCCACCAAAACACTGTCGCTCCACACGTTACACACGACTCTCGATACCTTCCGTTGCTCGACATGTACTGCTTCAATGCCTTGGGCCTCTTGTCCTTATCGACTACGTTGACCGGCGCGTTCGTGCTTCTGTCGAAGATATTCTCGTCTGGAACGACCAACCAACTGGCGATTTCTGTACCATTGGAGAGTCGGCAGTCATTGCAGAGGCAATGAGTACCTTTGAACCGGATATGATCTGTGGCCTCTTTGCCCGCTATCAACCAGTAGTCCTCTGGATTGTCGCTGAGTCTGGTCGCTCGCGTGAGGTAAAGTTGGATGCTTCGGCACTGGCAGTGCAGAGGTAGAGTGTCCGGATTCTTGTCATGGCCTTCTGCTCTCCAGCCGGGAGGCAATTCAACTCCGGGTTCATCATCCGTCCCCCAGGTGTGGTATCGCCGCAAGCTTTTATCTCCAACCTCCTGGAAATGGTCTGCGATCCCTCCATCCAATGTGTCCGCCAGGTAAATGTGCTTGATGACAGTGACAACACCATCTATCTTCTCCAGGCATCCTGACAAGATCGTCCAACTATCACTCTTCACCCGCGAGCGGAAGAACATGTGGGCACTACACGTGCTGCAGAAGAGCCTCGAGGCCAACGACGATGAGCGGTACTCCGTCAGATTGCTGAAGTCGGCTGGGAGGTGATTATCTTCGGTGGAATCGATGGACAGAGGCTTGCCGTCGATGACAGGGTCGACGACGCCCATCGAGCCTGTGCAGTGTCGGCAGATGTTACAGTGGCACATGTGCTCGACCTTGGGCAGGGATGAGGTTGCGAACGGGATTTTGAACTGGTTGCGCCCGCAGTGGCAGCGGCCAGTGTTCAGGGTGGTCATGGTGGGCGGTGTGCAAGGTCTGCCGGAACGCGCTATACAGACTTTCAGTCAGCCTTGTATAACGCGATCATGACGCATGCTTCATCGCGTGACTTCGCCGCAATGCAAGCCTTAGCCTGCACGAAGCCGATGCTTATCGAACTGATTGCAGCCTTTCTTGATAGCTACAGGCATGCACTCCAGACGAAGGTGTTTGTCAATTCAAACCGCGTCTTTATTGGTGAGCGTTGGATTCGAAGTCCATTGATGACGTCATGCGTATGTTGATTTTACTACAGCAAGCACCAGCTGAAGCTTGATACCATGCCCATCCCCCATGGTATCAGATGTTACCCAACCTTAGTGCTAATTTTTGAACGCCTCTGAGTTTCTACAATTTACACGGAGTTGGTCATGAGCAGACAAGTCAACGCGATGCTCGCTTCCCCGCCAGAAAGTCGCCAGCAACAAAAAGTTGAAGTCCCACCTGGTTTGAGGTCCACTGGACCTCAAACCAGGTTCCTGATCAGTGCCAGTGAGAGGTCAAGTAAATTTTGTTCCCACGCTACTCACTTCGTTTTCCGCACTAAGTCCCAACTTGAAAGTTTGTATGAGTCTGGTTCTGCATCATACAAGGTTTCCGGCGTCTACTTGGGCGCTTTATTTCGCGTTCCTCCAGCTCGTTCCCGTGACATATACGTGGGAACTTGGTCTGGGGGCATAGTATATAAAGGTGAGTGTCCAGGTCTCTCTCTTGAACCTAACCACCCACCATGTCTCTCCCTCAGCCTCACCCCAGCCGCTCGGTGATGTGCAGGCGCAGGCAGCGCATCCCGGATTCGGATGACCTATGGTCGGACGGCCCGGACACCGATACGGAAGACGTCGAAGATAACCACCCTGGCCGACATGCACACACATCCATCGTTCCCTACGCTGACCGGGAGAAGAAGAGAAAGCGCGACTCAGAAGCGTCGGCGACAGAAAGCGCTCTCCGCACCGTCGCGTCGTCGGAGACAATCCTCGGACAGAAAGATAACTCTAGACCTTCGAAGAGAGCTCGCGGGAAACGGGGGTTCCTCCAGCAGGTCGCGGATATGCCTCTTGAGTTGCTTCTCGAGGTGCGTTGTTTTCCCAACCACCTCCTTATATGCACCTGAACGCGCAGCCGTAGATATTCAGCAATATGCATCCAATGGACCTCTTGAACTTGGCTCGCTGTACGAAGGCCTTGCGTGCGATCCTGATGCAGCGGTCGTCTAAGGATGTCTGGAAATCGGCGCTCGCCAGCGTTGTTGACCTACCCCCGCGCCCTGAAGATTTGACGGAGCCGCAATGGGTGGATCTACTGTTCGGTAGGAATTGCCACGTACGTCTCCGCTGTTGGTAGCATTTATCGTGGGTTGGCCAGTTCACTCAAAATCTGTTATATGTAACCCAGGTCTGTGAGAGGACTACTGCGGCTCATACACAGACGTACGCTTGGGAAGGTCGAATTCGAGGGTGTTTCGAATGCGTAGTTGGCAAGTATGTCCAGTAAACCTAGATCGCGGTTGGATAATTATATTCACACCTTTTCAGATTTAATGTTCAGTGGGGGGTCAAAGAAGTTCTGGAAGTCACGCCGTCACTTGATATTGGAAGTAAAAGTACGTGCCAAAACCTCAATTCCTCTGGTCTTCCTTGGGCCAATGCTCTTTGAATAATAGGCCACAGGGGCTATAAAGGCATTCATTATCTTGAACCCGCATATAAAGAACTTACTGAGGCATACGAGCGGCTGAGCGGGAAATCCGCGCTTCGCTGGGTGAAAGAAAAGCAAGCTGCCAAAACGGCCCTCGCAGGGGTAACCTGTTTGTCTCCTTATGATCTGAACAAGTCGCTGACAGTCATATAAGCACGCCCGTCTTTGTGAGCTTTGGCTAAAGCGCACTCGTAGCGCTCGGGTAGTCGAAGTCAACCGAGAGCTTGTCCAGCAGAAGGCTGCGTAAGTCTGATCTCGCACAATACTCGCTCCTATTCAGCATGGGTCACACAGGTTGCGCGAGAGGATAGAAACTCTTGACTACAAACCTTGGGTCGTCGAATTAACCCTCGACACCGAGCACTTCTGGAGGGCTCCTTGTGTCAAAAGCCATACTCAAGAAGGATATAACTGACCGAGGTGTGTGCGTCGGCCTGCGCTCTGCTTTCGTAGTAACTGAATCGTTCGCAGTCTGGGGAGGATCTTTGGCCGCCTTTACCGAGCTTATGGACAAGTTTGAAAACAAGTTCGAACAGCAAAGACGCGATGGCGCCATCATGAGGCGGTCACCTCTGCTCGTCGAGGCTCATCGTGCCTATGTCGAGACCCTTCCAGTTGGCCACCCGGTTTTCACGGCGGCTGATCTCTTTCAGAGGCCCAGAGTCAACGCCATCATGTTGGCTGAGCCTTTGGAAGATGAAGTTGAGAAGGACTTCCTGAAGAAGGCCATCAAGAAGTTCCCCAAGTACAACAAGGCATGGACGGACGACATGAATCGGCAGTTGCTTGAAATGGTGAAGGCAGAAGCCAACGTTCTTCTTCTAGAAGAGGAAGATGTGGACGAATCAAGCTTGGACCTCGCCGCCGCCTTCTTCGAGTGCAAAAAGTGCGACAAGAAAGGGTTTCATGCAGCTGACCTATTCCACCACCGTTGCAGCCTTTCTTACTGGGACGACGAGGTATATTTGCCTTACGATACAGAAGGAGACATAAGCGCCTTCATCAAGCAGACGAAGCAGTATCCGTTCAACTTCTTCGGGGGCTTTGCCTTCGATACTGACAAGGCGAAACGCGCTGTGATCCTTATCAAGAAATTAGACCTTTTGCCAGGAGACCTGAAGATAGACGCTCTCGATAAACTAGACCCCATCTTCGAGCGTCCCGTTGCCGGCCCGCACAATTCGAAATCTACCAGAAGGCGGCTGATGTACAGTTGGAGGGGTTTGTTGGTGCGTCACTCTTGCCGAATGTGTAGTGGTGACCTGATTCTTTACCATCTGCAGGCCGATGATGATATTCCTGAGTCTGAACTCATGGATTCCTCCCTGCTTGACAAAAAGACGAGCGGTGTTATTCGAGTACTCCTGGATGAGGAAGCCAGACGACAGATGGTCGAATACTCTAAGCAGGTTCATTGTAAGCACTGTCGCAATTTTCTCGGAAACTCGAGTGATTTGGTGGAGCATTTGCATGAAAAGTGAGCATTGCCCTACTCCTTTACCGCTTTGTTGTCAACTGACTTCATCGTACCTCTCCAGGCACGGTGTCGAAGTCATCTCTGACGGGGACATGTGGATCCATCCGGACTCATATAACCGGAACCCCAGAACCTCAATCACTTACTACAAGCACACCACCAGCGCCAGTACCTTGATTTAGGGAGCTTCAATCCTCTCCTCCACCTCACAGGGCAGAGCTGGGTTCTGTGCCTGCACAACCCACCAGTTCTCGTTCATCTGGATTTATTTAACTACGAATTGCGATGTCCTTTCTTACATTCCTTGACGAGTGTCAATATCTACCTCTGACTTTCAATGAAACCAAGGGCCTGGCGTCCGAATCTACTCATACCTCGAGTGACTGCACAAGGGGCATGGCCTCATGAACAGGAGGAACGACAAATGCTGCACCGTTCATCTGCGTACCGTTCAGCCGAGGATCAAGATGAGGACAACCAGGGACTTGAAGTCCTCGAAGAATTTCCAGGGTATAAATTCGCGGTCTAATATATAGCATGTCCGTGGCACAAAGGAGCGGCAGTATAATATCATAGGCTCATGGCGCACATCGTCCAGCCCGTACATACGTTGTAGACTGTCATTTCCAGAATTAGAGAGTAACGAAGCCCAACCCAGCGACGACAAGGGCGGCGACAGGGGAGAGAGCGAGCTTGAGAGCGCTGTTGGTGGGCTCCGAGCCTGCACCGGTGCTCGTGGAGGAGCCGGCGGACCTGGTGGTACCAGTGCCAGTGGTTGCGCTAGAGCCAGGTGCAAGGGTGGAGCTGACGACTGCGGAGGTGGCAACGGCGGAAAGAGTGGAAGTGCCTTCCTCGACGTTGATGTAGTTGGCCTGGAACGCGAGGCGATTAGGATACCGAGTGCACAGCATGAAGATGGAAACTTACAGCGACAAGAGGACCGAGGTTAGAGTCTTCGACGTACTTCAGGAAGTCCATCTTGGAGATCTCGAGAGGGCCAGTGAAGCCTTCGGGTGCGGCAAAGTCGGCAGGTTGTTGGTAGAGGGCGACGATGTACCTGGACAGATTGTCAGAACACTGATGTATTCCATTAGCACGGTGTACACACCTGTGCGAACCAGAACCAGGAGCGGGCCAGGGACCACCGTAAGGGGTGATAGTTGTAGCAGTCGCGTTGCTGACGGTGTTGTCGTCGCCGATAGTGACGCCGTTTGCGAGCCAGTGGCGGGTGACACCACCGGAGATGTCAGCACCGACGTAGTCCACGTCGATCATGGCAATGGTGTAGAGACCCTCGAGCGTCGAGCCTTCGGCGGGGGTAACGGTCACGACGGGTGTGGGGTTGACCTCTGAAATGCATGTTCCATGCGTGAGCCTCGTCAAAGCGCACTGCGGGCCGTCGGTTACTCACGTTCTTTGGTGACCTTCTGACCAGGAGTAAGGGTTCCAGCGCCAGGGTAGTTCAAGCTCAAAAGAGCGGTGGGCTCAAAACTCCTTGAAGTAGGTCGGGCACGATGTGAGCGCCCTGGAAGTGGGCCTCGATGGCCTTGACTTCCACCGAGGTGTCAGCAGCGCCCTGGGCGGCGACGAAGG
>JANDKE010001107.1:0-16813 GCA_027627275.1 Coprinellus aureogranulatus
GAGAAGGGGCGTCTAGCCAGTCGCTAGACGGGCATCGAGGGNGNCGCGACCTACGCATCGAAGGGGACCTAGCCCTTCCAAGAACCCCAAATTGTCGCTATGAGACACGACACGGTCCAAGCTACATAGGACATTGGAGGGTCATTAGCCGGCTAGTTGCCCGCTGCTGGGGAGGAAGAAGAGGTTACCGGGAACCCGGGGAGAAGGTGTACCGTGACACGGGTACCCGAAGCGGTGAGCGTATTCGGCTATAACAGGGAGTGGAATGAGGTCGAATGGCGTCAGTGCGTGCCTTGTGCTACTGCGGGTAGAACCGAGTGTTAGTGGCGTTCATTTACTACCCCGGATTATGACCCAGGCTCATGGCTCGTGGTGTACATTATGGTCCATGTCGATCGGTAGACCGTTTAGCGCGGACCTCGTGTATGTCTAGACTGCTCTTTGCTTCATAACAAGGATGTCGCGTGTACGGGGTCGTCTTGGGTAGGTTTGAAGCGTTAGGCGCCGAGGTACGACCGGGTTATGGGTGTTGTTGATCCGTTGCTATAAACGTATGATCCGTTGAGACGACCACGCGTTCACCGAAATTGAAATTCGCACTGGTTGATTACCAGTGTGGGCGCCTTTTCCATGTTGACCTCGAACGACAACGAGGAGCGTTGAGGCAGTTGGGACGTCATTAGTCCTGAAGAGGATACGAGAACAACACTTCGCTATTGTCACATACATGTACATCTAACGTAGGTACGTGTAAAAATAATATACAAGATAATTTATTAACTTATGTGCGTTCGTGCAGTCCGAATGGGAGGGAATCCGAGAAAATCCAGTGGGAGCAAAACAAGATACAGTCGAGCTCAATTTAACAGGAAATAGTGTGTAATGAGACCAGAACGGAACAAAGAAAAGGCAATGGGTAGGGGTATCCTGGTGGCACGAGGATAAGCGGACGGACTACTATCCCTCACTCCCCTTGGCCTAGAGGCGTCAACTCTGTCGGCTCTGGAGGACTTGGAGGTGGGGATCCAGGACGCAGAGTGTCGCTGGATTGGGCGTTGTAAGAAAACCTATGGCATGCGGGTGGTGGTGGTGGTGGATAGGTTGCGACGTCAGACCGAGGGTCGCCATCGTGCTGATATTCCGTCGAAGATATCGTGCCGGCATTTACACCGAAGTTAGAGCCAATGGCTTTACCTATCGAAATCACTGTCGTGTGGTTATGAGTGCTGTGTGAAGCGCTTAAGGGCCCATAGTCTCTGAGAGGAATGGAAGTAGGCAAAGTGTGGCTCGAGGAGGAGTGGTGGGGTTCGTCACGGTTCCCGAGACTCCTTCGCTCGATATCTTTACGCGCCTTCGCTAAGAGCCCAATTAACATCATCAGAATAACGCTGACTCCAAGGACTACACCCAAGATACCCAGAACTTCAGCCTTGTTGTAAGGAGTTTGTAAACTCACTTCGCCTTTGTCGGTCCCATTCTCTGGCACGCGTAATACTGGCGCCACAACCATAGCTCCCTCGCATGTCGCAAAGTGCAAAGAGAGCACTATAGTCGCTCGTATTATGCGAGTAGCGATAGACTGGCTTTGGCGAGGACGCTCATGGTGGAGAGGGCTAACGATAGCGTTCCCAGAGTCTGCATTGAGGACCTTCTCTTCATGAACCGCCGTCCAATGGAAAGGGGAGCGATGGTACTCACTGTCGAGGTTGAGGAGGTGATCGCAGGAGTGACTATCGCCCCCACAGGCCATCGAGGCCATTCTGGATCCTGACTGACCCTCACTGCTATGTCGGGATTGACAGGTTCGAGCGAAAGTACCAGTTCATACGGGTCGAAGGTGGGTTGAGCCGAGTAACCACAGGCGGCCGTCGACTGAGAAATGTCAATCTCTTGCCCCGCCGCGCCCTTGTATGCGATCTCCTCGCCTGCCTTTGTGACCTCTTCCCTTTCCTTACTCTCGGCAGATCCAGGAACGGGGGGTCCTGCATCTCTGCTCCTAGTGTATGCGGCAAGATATCGTCAATGACCATTGAGGAAGTGACTGCCAGTGCGGATCAACGTACGGACGGACAGGGTTCGAATGGCCAACGGGATGAGCGACGCCGATGTCTGCGAAAGTGATTGCGTTCTTTCGTCCGCTGATCGACGAAGACCATGGTGCTTGGGAGTCGTTTCCTCGCACCAGCGGGTATGGGCAATCTATAATTGAGTTCCGGTCAAGCATACCCGACTGCGAGCAGAAGATGATTGGGTTTGAAAAGCGAGCAAGGCCGACTGATGGTGGGATGGGAAGTGCGATTTTGAAGTGTAGAAGAACAATGTAGCCGGATGGCGTTCAGTGGCTTGACCGCTATATAGGGACCTGCAGAGGAATAGGAGTTCAGCGGTAGAGTTGTCGTCCTGAGCAAGGGAAGTCGTGGACGCCCGTGTGTCGAGATCGGAGATGATTCCTGAAAGTATTGCTGAGGTTCAGGACTCTAACACGATGCCATGCCCACCTACGGGGAGAAAGAGATCCTGGGAGCGTAGTAAGGGTGATTTCGATGAGCAAGAAACCCCCGGGGCACCCAGTGACCACCCGATTATGTGGGAATCAAAGAGCGTACCCGCCGGGCACAGCATTCTCAAAGTAGATCGATGCGGCGTCCCTCCGAGCAACCCAGGTGTCCCGAGCGCTTATCACTCGTCCATAGCTGCACTGGGAGGATACAGGGCCTTACTGATGGATAAGAACGTCAATGAGAATGAGGTAGAGGAGGAGCGAACGCCAGGATATGCGCCGACAAAAGGCATAGTCGCCATGTACTACCAAGTGCACCACGGGAGCTTTGTCTCGCAGTTCAACCCAATCTACTTGAGTCCTTACCACCAAGTCAGTTATAGATAACCCCGAGGGTAGGCACGCCTTCATCTTGCCACAAGCGCACCCAGTTCAAAGCCGACCCCACTTAGTCGTCCTACGGAGTCCAGGACGCATTGCGGAAGCCAGGCACGCATATCAGTCGTGGTGCTACCTCGTTTAGCAAGGCGTAGTCACCCTTCCGAGCATTCTATTACGTCTCCCTCCTCCCAACAGGGGCAGGTATCCACATTCGTTCTCCATTGTCGAAGAACATCATGGTGGAAGGTTGCTGGGGACAAGGCTTTCTTGAACGGTTAGACATTCTAGGGCTTCCGAAGAGAAATGGGTGAGTTACGGCGAGGAGGGTGCGTGCTGTAACATACCTCGATAACCGAGCCAGCGCTAAGTGCGGCCATCCTTGACAGAGTCACAGGCGGAGGGGGATGGTGTGTATGTGTCATGATGTGAGTTCAAACAAGCGCCCGGCGCACCCAAGTCGGCAAATTTAAAGCCGGCCGGCGGAAGCGCTTGTGTTCTCACGCTTCCGCGCTCACCAGTGGCACTGGCACCGTCACGTACCTCTGATTACTACTTCCAACACGTTTTAGCTGCCATGGTTGTATGCGCAGAGGATGCCATGCTCGACTCGACATGGGATAGCTGCCCACGGTTAGCTGCAGAGCGACGGGTAAGGCACCGGTTGCAAGGTGACCCCCCAAAGAGGTGAACGAAACAAAAGGGGGATCCTTTTGTTCTGTTGGCGAACGCACCTTGTCTTCCGTTGAGTGCCAGTGAAGTCTCAAGGCGACAACGGAAGGCACTGAAATCTTTTATCATCGCCCATTTCTTCTTTCCTTCTTCTCTCACCCTCTTTTCAGCTTACTCGGACTTCGATTGCCAGACGCCGACCAATCTCGGGGTATCCCAGTAGCTAGATGTCTACCAGAGCAACCACGGCTTCCTACCCCAGTCACGAACTGAACTACCACAGGTCCGATGCTACACTGGAACTCGAAGAGTTTGCCGTCGAGACACTGTTACTCTCCCATGTCGCAAGCAAAACGGCCACGATCCAGCATAGGACACCCTGGTACCGTCGATACCCCCAAATCGTACTCGCTTTCCTCTACCGCACAACCCGCCAACTCGTCAAACTCACCATCATTTGCATCCTCGCGATTCTTGTACTAGCCTACACAATCGCGGCCTACGACTACGTATCCATGCCCTCCTTCTGCCGACGTCCCAGGATGGAAGTGTACCATGGAACAAGTCACTGCGGTCGCGCCCAGCCGCCTGCGGGGACACTCCCTCCCACACCGATCTATTGGGTAGACTTTCAAACCTTAGGCGATCTGCAGAGCAGGGTGGCTGAGACCTTTTGGAACGCTTCCGTAGTACACAGGAACTCGAGCGGCCCATCCGTCCAGTACGCCACAGTGGAACTAGAGGACGAGTACCGTGCTCTGGGTGATCTGGAGCAGCACGCTCATTGGGTGTTGTACGACTTCAAGACCTCCGACACTCTGCACAGAATGTGGAACATAGGGTTGAATTTCAGACTTGGCTTCGAGGAGCTGCCAAGGCGCTACGGTCGCAGCTCAGCGTGGTCAATGGTTCTCTCGAACAGATTGGTGGCGGATGGGATTGAAAAAGCTATAGCGAAGCAACCGAAAACACTCTCAGCAAAAGCAATGGCCTGGATGCTTCCCCGTTTGCTCAGGGATGATATTTGGTATCGGGATCCAGACATGGAAGTGAATCGGCGGTTTCACAAGGCGTCTACCTCCGTCTGGGAGAAGATCGATGAGCTGATTCTGAAGTTAGAGGAATATCTCCAAAAAATCACGAAACACAAGGAATATCTGGACGCACTTGCGGCTACGAACGACAAAAATGGAGGTACACTTCCGGCATCCCCGTCACCCGCCGCAAACATAGCTCCCCCGAAGGTCGACGACTCGGAACCAGCAGCTCTCTGGAAGAACATATATGACTGTATAGGCAGACTGAGAGAGGAAACCCAGGCCCTAACGGATAGAATGGACTGGGCTATAGCAGGACTTCGGACTATACGCCAGGAGGTGGACGACCTGCGCCAGAAGACCGCAAAACCGGTTGTGACTCCCATCCCGCTGTATGTCCATCTCAGGCACGTATACTTTGCGGGAGAAAGGTTGGCTCTGATTGACAGGGATATCAAGGCAGAATGGGCGGTGGCACGGTTTAGAGCATGAGGCAGTGGAAACAAGTCGATCGTTGCTTGAGCAGGGCTACTACCCAACCCACAAGTAATCTTTTGACGGGAGGGCCACAACCTGTTGAGGGGCTTCCCGCCGTCGTTGGTCAAGGCACTGCCGATCCTTTCACCAGAGCTTCCAATGTATTCCCCACTGACGTTCAGAGAAGATATGGCCTGCGCGCGATAGTTATACGCCAATTATCAAGGCATCTTCGTCATACGTCGATACACAAAAGGACGTCGGTGACCAGCCACCTAGTTCCTTCTAGCGTTACAAATGAAGAGATAACAAGATATGAATATAGTAGTAGTGATCATGACACTCTAGATCAACTCTGAACCCTTAAAAGATGCCTTCGGTTCTGCCCTACTCCTCGTCCAAAGTCTGGAACCTCGTTGGGTCCGGAGATGTTTGTTGAGGAAGCCTAGGACGCCGAGTGTAGTCGAAATGGGTATCGTGAGGAGGCCTATGAGAAGGTGGTGGAGGTAACGGTGAATTCGCTGTGGCAGCAGATTCGGAGGGTATGCTTGTGATAGCGCCGAAATTGGCACCAAAGTTTGTGTGAGACGCATGCCCTATGTTCACATTCCCAAGGTTGATTTGGATGGCAGGTGGGGCACCTGGAGCTCCTCTGGCTTCAAGGGGGATGGGAGCGGGTTTGCAAGTAGAATGGGTAAGGGATACTTTCGTCGGTGGATGAATATAGGGACTCACCTCGTCCATATAGGTTCTCCCTTCCTTCGCACCCAAACCCACCCCCAAGGTCCCGGTCTCGAGGTCACAACCTACAGCACCCCCGATTCTCGACGAACGCATTCCCACCTAGTCGATGCAGGGTAGACGACCGTGAACGCTCACATACGAGCGCCGCGTTCTTGGTCCGATTACGCGGAGGAGAGCGTGGGAAGGTGTGGGGGAATACGAACGGAGGGGCGGCGAGCGTGCCTAACAACACCACGAACTATTGAACGTGGGACGCTACGGTGATGTTTCGTAGGGAGTTGTACAGTGAGTGCACCGAATAGACTAGGAGGTGAAGATTGACTTACCTTGTATTTATTCCCTCAAGACTGTGATATCGGACGCCTATGTACGATGCGGAACAGGACGGTGTAGAGTTTGCGAAGGTTAGTTTAGTGTTTACGACGGGGGAAGGCCGTCAAAAATTTGTTCGATTCATGTGAGTCCGTAAGTGCAACCGGCGGAGTCGTGGTACTCACCTTTTGTAACATCAGGTTCACATTGCGAGCTATCGTTCGGTTCAAATCGCGCTCTGTACGCGCTGTCACGGAGCAGGACAAAGATCGACGCGACCGTGAGGTACGGCATCCTAGTCATCGAAGCTCCCGTTCGCGTTGAGCATGAATACTCTTCACGCTCACGATCCGCACCGTCTCCATGCGAAGACGATCCCTCAGATCGAAGATAGGTCAGTATTCGTCTCGAGGTGGCTACGATAAGGTCTCGCCTTTGAATTTAAAGGCCTGCGAGGTGTAAGTTGCCGTTAGTGAGGGCGGCATGAGGAATGGGTCGACAACGGTGAGTCTGTGGTTAGAATAGGTCAGTGTACGTAGATTTCAATGAATAGATCGGTTTCTTACCCCCCCGATGTCCCTTGTTTGAAGGCTGAGGGTTGTTATAAGACTGTGAGTGGAATCCATTAGAGGGCTCTACGAGGCGATGTCCCGTCCAAGCGTCCGGGTCAATGAATCCATTTCTGCGCCGCACAAGCACCAGGCCTTGGTAGTCAGTCGCCGTCATCGTGCACGCCCAAATGGTTCCGAACGAGGGTGGGGTTTGCAGAGAGAAGAGTCATGTGGAAACGGGGAATACATATGTAACAGAGACGGTAATGGAGATGAAGAGAACGGGAGAAAGACTCCTCTATCGGCGACTTGGCAATCAGCAATTCTGGGCGTACCTTCGACACGTTACGTAGTACGCACGACATATCGTAATATACCCCTGGGAAACTCCGTCAGCGCGGTCCAGTGACAAGGATGGGCTACGTCACGGTCTTTCCTCTACAGTTTCCTTTCCTCCTTTCCTCCTCTGTGGGGTCTGCAGACTTCAGGGTAGCAGGATCTGTTTGTAGATGGCTGGATTTGAGTCTGCCCCTTTCAGCTTTCCTGAGAACCTCTGGCTATATACTTTGTGGGACGGCGGGGTCGTGCTCAGGCTTCGCCTGTGGCCGTAGCCAGAGGTTAACCATCGGAAACTCCTGTGCTGTGTCGCAGTGCGTAAAGGGGCTATCATCTCCAGGCCAACGCAAACACCTTTAGGGTCAGTTTTCAACCCTCCCCTTCCGACTCTTTCTCTGCAGAGGAGAGCTCTTCCTCTACGCATCCTCATCTACGTCAAGCGTGAGAGGGGATAACAGCAGGTATTTAATCTCTCCTAAGAAAGTCTCTAGCTTCCTCACCCAAGTATCTCATCCACCGACCTGGCAGAGTTGCTAGGGTTGTCGGTGTCACCCGGAGATCCCCTCCTCTGCCGCCGTCGAGTCCAGCTATCAGGTCTTCCATATACGACTTACCAGCCCCGCAAGGCACACCCGTAAAGAGGACCCAGTGGCTGCTTGGTGCTGTTTCGCCAAATGACTTCAGTCCGGAAGAAATTACAATTGGAATAGAAAGTCTTCCAGCCTGAGAAGGTGAATTTTCTCTGAGCACGAGACTCCCCTTAAAAGTTGACCCCAATGACAGTTCGAACGCTACGAACCCACCCTTTCTGTTGATGAAGATCCTGCAGAACTCCACAAGAGTGCAGCACCACGGCAGGACCTCTGAGGTGCTCGACGACACGAAGGGAGGGTCCCAGGTCAAGTTCGAAGGCTTTCTTGTCAAAATACTACTTGCACGATTTCGGGTACCCAACTGGGAAGATGGACACGCCCAGCAGCTGCTGAGCGTACTCTCTCAATTCTAGAGAGGAGAGTAGTACAATTTGACCCTGGAGTTGACCAGAGACCTTTCTACCCGGCAAGACCCTTTTGCTGCAGTTTTCTTACCGCCCGTAGCTGACACTTCGCTAGAAGCCCTCGTATCTGGTCATTTTATGAGGATATTAATCGCTAGATTGATCCAAGCGTTACCAGCCCCTTCACAGCCTCTGGAGTTCCTCTTCCTTCGACCTCTACGGTTGTGAATGCTACCGATCACGTGTTAGTCTATATCCCTGCCTGTCTTTTCCCCCAACCGGGAAATCGCTCCCGAAGGACTGGGCTGCTTTTCCTCCTCTGCTTCATCCACATCTTCCTCTGTTTTAGGCAGCCGGACGGTTTCTCAGGCTATCTCGCTCTATCTCTACCCCGCACGCTTCTTTTCTTTCTTCCGCTTTCATGTCAGTACCTATATCTGTTACTTCTTTCAAACCCAGATTTCCTTCTCCCACTTCCTGCGGAAGAATCTCGCGAATTCTCCTAGTGGGTGTTTATAATGCTGGATCTGATAGCTGATTCTCGTCGCTATCCCTACCTTCTTCCAGCATCCTCTTATCCCTGCCTGCTGATGACGTTGGCGAATGCTTGTACTGCTGCATCTGGCCAGGCTTTCAACTCTCACAACGGGTTGTTGGACATGATCATCGACGAATTCGGCGAGAACTTGGAGGCTGTGGACGAGACTGCCATTGCCTTAGCCAAGCCAAGTCTAATCCAGAACTTCCTAGGCCGCGTTCAGGAGGAGGTAGATCGATCTTTCTGACCTTGGATATATGTTCATGCTCACGGTGTTACAGGAGCTAGGGGAATCCGCCTTGCAGTGGTTGGAAAGATGTAGTGGAATACCCGAGGGAAGTCTGGAGCCTTCTCGTGGACTGACTTCGTTCGGAGAAGTCGTCTGGCTTCACTGGTTCGGTCAGGCGAAGGAAGTGCAGGACCTGCTGAATCTTCTCAAGCTCAACGTCGCGGTAAGTTCTATTCCTGTACGATGGACTTCCTCTACTCATGGTTCTGCTTTAGCTTTTGTCCGATGAGCATCAAGAAATTCAGCATAGCTTGCTGGAAGGTTCAGTAGGACTGGAGGAAGACGATATCGGAGCAAGAAGTAGACGAAGGATCTAGCTTCGTCTACAGGTACCCAGGTTCCCCAGCATTCCCACTTACTCCGACCCTCGAGAAAATTTCACGACTCTCAAATCTGGGAAGCTTTCCAGAGCATAATCGACAATCGTCTGAGCCGTGGGATATCCCCCTACCAGTGGGGGCAACTGATTGCCCGTCATCCGTTGCTGTGGGAGACGCTATGTGGAGTATGGGTTGATTGTCTCCGTGACGCGCGAGAGCTGCGTGAGGTGAGTGTTCCTGGCCAGCCACCATGCTCTCTGAATATATGGTAAATGTGGAACAGAGCCCGGAAGTTGAGCTCGCATTGGACAATGCACTGTACGAAGGGGTCTTGAGCGTAATCAGGCGGGTACGTGCAATTCCACCCAAGATGTACCGGACAGAAGCATGGGTGTCGACGGTCAAGGTCAGTCGTACCCAATCGTCACGCTCCTGATCGTATTGTCTCAAGGGAGACCTAACTGTTATACGTAGGCGACCGGCTTGGCCACTGAGATGCTAGCCTGGGATGCTCCTGAGGGGCTATGTGTCTGGAAGGCCCCATTTGCGGTTAAGCTGCACCGTAAGAATCGAATAGGCTTGGCTCTGCCCGATGTCCTTCACACCTGGACTCCAGATTACAGGAGAGTAGTTCAACCATCCCCTACGCTCAAAGCATACCTACCCCCCTTCGGGGAGACCGACCCCATAGTGAGAGCCACTCATATTCAGCCTTTGCGCTACCTGATGACCTTTCTCCCAGATCAGAGCAGACAAGGCCCTGAAGAACGGCTCCGCCGTTCTTCGTGTGCTGAGGAAGAGTGCGGGTTTGTTGCCGCTGGGCTCGCACCCAGCATGTATCTACTTCCTCCTTAGCCTCCGAAACTTTCTGAACGCCTGGTATGGGTGGTTCTTCTTTGTGTTGAGGGCTCTGGGTTACGACGTGAGTTTACGCTGGCCACAATCTGGAATCCCAGGTCTAACAATAGTGACAGACATCTAAATTGCACGATGTGGAGGGGCGGTTGCGAGACTCCGTCTACCTAGAAATCCTCGATGCTCTGCGTACATGGGAGCGGGAAGTGTGGAAAGTGCATGATCCTCTCGTTGAGCTGATATTCCGACGCACCTTGACTTATCTGGACGAGAAGGCAGGCATCATCGGAAAGGATGGGAGCAGCCCACGTAAACTGCTTGGGCTGGATAGAACGGTGCTTATAACCCTGTTTTTGTTCTGAATCTCTCTGAGATCTTCCCTCTGCAGACCGTTCAGAGTACAGATGGGTGCAGGCATTGCCAGCACCTGGCGCCTAGCCAAAGATGTGTGCAGGAAATTCGTATCAAGGTCGAAGAGCAAGACTCATCGTTGAGAGGAAGTGGGGTTTCCGTACATCCAGGAGAAACTGTCCGTGTTAAGGCCCGCCTAGTGAGGTTTCCCCTCTGTTTTCGATAAGATTTCCTCCTAACCTGCCCAGGGTACTCATCCTGAGCTGAAGCCAGTCCTGCATCCCCAAGACGACCTGAACTTGAAGCAAATCTCGTGTGACGAAGATATTCTCGCCAGGTGTAAAATCCAAATCTTCCGATTAGTAGACGACAAGACTGGGAAGCTAGTGAGTGCGCATCCACCTGTTCTTTATAGAGTCCATGATACCTATGGAGTTGCAGCGTGATTTTTTCGCCTATTCGCCCTTAACCGAGAGACTTCGACAGCGTTTGTACGATCACTGGCAACGTTTTGCCCAGTTGAAGGGACTGGTGCGGGGGCACCAGTTCAAAGAGTTTGCGCAGGGAAACATGGTTCCTGTCGGAGCGAGGATGCCCAAAGGCGGGGCTCCAGGTGACACTTTGCGCTATCCTGACAGCATGAGTGCAACCGAAGAGGAGTCCCTGAACTGCTTGTTTGACAGTGCGGAGGTGAGTCATTCAATCCAGTCTCATCCCAGTCCGAATATTTACTGTGATGGCTGTAGGACACTTTAGTCTTGTTGGAAGTGACCAGACTCATCGCCCCTGAGGTGTATGAGGCATACCGAGACGCTGACAATCAGCTGGGAGAGCCGCTAGGAGAAGACACAGGTAGTTTCTTCTACTGCAAAAACTACGCTGCCCCGTTGCATACAGACAACGGTGTGGGTCCAGGCCTCTGCGCTACTCTCTTCTTTCGCGCGGACCCAGATGATTTTCGTTTTCTCAACCTTGGATACCGAAATTTACAGGGCGAATTTTTCAGCTTCTCCCCCAGGACCAATTCCATGTGGTGAGTGTAGCTGCAGCTCATGCCTTCCGGTTGCGGTCCCGATAACAGTGTGGTATATAGGAGCTTCCGTGGGAGCGATATTCACGGTACCACCCTTCCCACAATTTCCGGCCCTCGCAGGAGGACGCGTGACAAACCAGCCGGAGGGGAACCCGACCTGCCACTCATCGCCAACGCTCACGTAGCTAAGCCAAAAAAGAACGCGGTGGCAGCGGAAAGATACGCTAGAGTGAGGGAATCCAGGCAATCAATAAACGAGTTCTGGGCAGCCGGGTAGATTGCTATCTGCTGTCTAGACAGTGTGTTGTGCGCCGCGTGGAAATGCACCTAGCTAACCTACAGTAGCACCTTCCCACATGTTCACCTAGGAATTTGTTGCCTTGATATGTAGACATGTCACCGTTCGCTGTCTCAGCGGGAGAGTCCCTCTCACCCCATTTCGCAGTTGGTCCTCCCCCCTGGTGAACAGCTTCTGGGCAGGCGTCAAGAGTTACGTGAAGGGTACGAGGAGATACAGCGTGGAAATACCCAAATTCTCGGATGCTCCTAATACCTTGCGAGCCTGGCCAATGCCGATTTCAATTTCCTAGCGAGCTTCACGGACATGGACAGTCCACCCATGTTCACGACGTCTCGCTATAGCGTAAACTCTGATTGAGGCCTAGTAGTATATCATACGGTCGAGATATTTGAGGCTATACTACAGGTTAGATACAGGTACATGCCAGTGAGGATATTGAAGGGGCAATGAGGAAGTACGTGAGGTTCAGTCACCAACACACGGTGGCTAGAGACATGATGAACCAACGCAAAAGAATCATCCCGAAGACAGACTCGCCGAAGAACCCAGCCAGCTTGCGCGAAGACCGCATACCAGTCCTTCTTCCTGCTGCGAACGAGTTTATAAACTTTGCATTTGCTGCACGCGAAGCCAACGACGTCCTTGGAGACGACGGCAGAGGCAGCGTTCTAAGCGTGCGCTGTAGCGAGTTTAGCGTGGGCGGTGGCAGAGCGAACAGCGTCATCGACCTGGGATTGATGATCTGGCCTGTTCCTGTCGGTGGGTGTCTTGCACGACCTTGACGCGGCAAGAACAGCTTCATAGGCATGTTGCTGAAGTGCAGTTGCACCAGGCCTCAAGGCCTCAGCTAGATACTCGGCCTCGTGAGCCTTGCGGATAACTATACGGTAATCAGTATCAAGAAAAGTATCTTATCATTCGAAACACGCACCAGAACGAGGGACGGACAGCTGAACAGCCTCACCGCCAACCTTTGCTTCGAAAAGGTTCACAATAAGCTGGCCCATTGCATCGTCGCTCTCTGGTGGGAAGGACGTTCGAGCGGCTGAACGAGCAGCTTCCAGTTGGATTAGGCCCTGGTTGAGCTATCCCCGATGAAGAAGGGGGTAAAAGCGGAGGCGTTACCAGCTCCGAGAGGGAAGAGTCGGTTGTCTAAACGAAGAGCTTTGGGGAAATGATGGGAGGGTCTTGTGAGCATGCGATACGCTGTGGAGTCGTACACCTCGAATCCGTAATCTTCCAGATTAATTGCGATAGCGTTCTACGCCAGGGACGCTGCGAAAGAGGGTTACGGAAAGTATTAGTCAGGGTCCCCTCCATAAACAGAGTAGTCTGCACCGTACCACGTGTTACCAGGAGAGTTGTTGCCAGTATACGCCGATGCACCCACTCTACCGTACCCGTTCAGACAGCCATTGACGCTATTGCGGTATGCTGCTGTCCTCTGTCCGAGTGTCGTTCGAATGCTTGCCGGGGATGCAACCGAGTTTTGACGAGAGAGCATTGTTGGCGAGGATACACCTTGCCGCCCCGAAGCCATAGACGCGAAGGAAGTGTGCTTTGAGGATGCCGGAGACGTAGGGGATTTGAGGTCCAGGAAGAGTGGCAGAGCTACTTCGCATGACAAAGTAGTGGGTGGAACTGAGGAGCTGGGACTGGGCCCTCTCGTTCGGAATGGACGACCGGTCCTACGCATATGATGTACGGGACGGAGGTGGGAGAGGGGCACGGCGGACTGCATAGGTTGCTGGTATCATGCTCGTCGGTCTCGGGGATGCCTTCACCAGCCGCTCCTAAACTTCCCCAACACCCTTCTCCTCCTAGCTCATCGCGAACCACCCCGTCTCCCTTTGTGCAACCTAAGCCAGCGGAAACGGACGTCTGGGGGGAGCGAAATTTCTATGCCACGCTCGACACAGGGCGGTGGGGAGAACATAGCAAGGGTAGTGTGGCTGTTTGCGTACTGCTCCTATCGACCGCCTTTGCTCGCGAAATCTCGAATTCAGAGCGAATTTTGCGCTCAGTAGATGGAGTGAAGGGGGATATTGAGGAGGCTAGGGCGTGCCTTCCTCCGCCGCCGTTCTTGTGATTCAGGAGCTCCATGGTGTTGACAGTAAGCGGTAGACTTCCGTCAGCTCTCGGTCGCAGTGGATAGAGAAAGGTCTGGTTGGCGTTCACACTTGACAACGAATGTAGCGACGAGTTCGACCCAACCAACTTCCAGGAGTTGTAAGAGGGTTTGCGGGGTGGGATTCCATGGTGATTCCCTATATGGCTCAAAGCTCAATGTCCCAACAGGAAAACATGATATACACGTACGATAGGAAAGCAATGCACCACATGTTCATCAAGGTAGTATACCAGTTTATCCGTCGTCTGGTCTTTCGGCTCTTATGCTGGTCTTGGAATTAGGATCGACATATGTGGGAGTTGACCGACGAGTTCCGGCAGTAAGTTCGCGTCAAAGGCTCGAGGTTCTGTAAAGCGAAGCTTACCCAGGCACTCATCAGATTGACGAGGAAGATGAATGGGACCAGCTTATTCTCTGTCATAGGTAAGTCATCTTCAATGAATGCAAATTCGTCGCACTCAGCGCCCTCTTCAAAGGGGGCGAGCATCGTAAGCAAAGAAAGCTATTGAATCCTGCCTTTTCTGTGGCCCATCTCCGCACATTCAGTGAGTGTACGTCGCATTTGTCGTTCGTGTCGTGCTAACCTCTCCCAGCACCCACGTTCTACAGCGTGACGAAAAGGGTATGCACACTTTGCGACAGTCCGTCGACGCTTGATTGACTTCTACACTCAGCTAGAACGATCGCTGCGACAGAAGGTGTCTGAAGGTCAAACAGAAGTCAGTGCACGCCGATCCCAGAACTTCATCAATGGTATTGAACTCCATAGATTGACATTCTGGGGTGGATGACAAGGACAGCACTCGAGCTAATTGGCGTCAACGGATTTGGCTACTCGTTTGACTCTCTCGAGCCCGATGCTGTTGAGCACCGTTTCACAAAATCGTTGAAGAACATGCTGTGAGTAACCTCCCCCGCATTATCCAATATTCCGGGTTCCCCGCTAAGCATGACCATTGTCCTTTTCTTCAGTGTTACGCTGAACGATCCCCTCCTCACAATGGCCCGTCTCCTGCTGGGAGAGTACTTATTGGATGTGTTTCCGCCGGCCGTCGAACGCTGGGTAGTTAACATCCTCCCCTGGCCTAAACTTCACGAGCTCAGGGACATGTCTGATATCATGTGGGAGACAGCTCGGGACATTGTCGATGTAACAAAGCAGGGTCTGCATGGCGAGAAGAGCTCCCCTAGTGAGCTCGAGGGTGGAAACAGCGTTATGAAGCTCCTCAGTAACGTGAATCCTACTTCCAAATAATCAATGATGTTTGACTCTTTGTTGGTAGTCAAGGCCAATATGGAGGCATCCGAGGAAGATCGAATGAGTGAGGAAGAGATCAGAGCGCAAATATCGTGCGTACTACTCGTTCCCTGCATTTCGTTCATCATGAAGCTTAACCCAAAACTCCTGAAGGGCCGTCACGTTCGCTGCAATGGACACAACTTCTAATGCTCTGTCCAGGATCCTGCACATTCTCAGCTGTAGGCACGAAGTTCAGGAGAAACTGAGAAAGGAAGTAATGGACGCTGTTTCGGAGCATGGGCACGAGATGAGTTATGAAACCCTAATGAGTCTCCCTTTTTTGGATGCCGTTTGCAAGGAGACGCTACGAATGTGAGTCGAATCATTTATCATCGTTCACTCATAAGAATGCCTTGGTAATAGCCCTCTTCTAGCCACCCACCGGTTCCATTTGTATTCAGAGCGTACGTCGTTCACGGTCCTCCCGATTCGAGACTAGGCTTGACTGCCCCACAGACCTTTCGAGGATACGGTCCTCCCACTCGCATGTCCGATGAAGATGGTGGACGGTAACGAAGAGTATAGCATCATGGTACCCAAGGGCACAAAGGTGCTCTTGCCCCTTCATTTTAGCAATAGGGATCCGGAAATTTGGGGACCCGATGCGCATGAATGGAAGCCCGAGCGTTGGTTGGCTCCTTTGCCTGAATCTCTCACTCAAGCGAAGGTTCCTGGGGTATTCTCGCAATTGTTCGTCTCAATTTCCGTGAACTAGCCTAATAGAAATCTAATCTCACACAGGATGACCTTCCTCGGTGGTAATCGCGCGTGTCTCGGCTTCATGTTTTCTCAGCTCGAGATGAGTGAGTCGTCGACTATCCCTTCTGCCTACTACCCCATCTTGATTACTTACAATGTGTATCGTAGAAGTGGTCCTGGTGACGCTCCTCGGGTCATTTAGATTCTCCCTCACAGAGAAAGAGATCATCTGGCGTGTAACGACAGTCGTCCAACCAACTACTGCAGACGCGGAAGTCCTTCCCACCGGGGACAAGAAGGTTCAACTGCCTTTGAAAGTAAGTTTGCTGTAGAAACTGTAGCGACTACCCAGGAATACCAGGCAACTTTGAACCTGTATCTACTTCTTTGCTTTCGTATACCCGACACTGCGTTCTGCAGCTTCTGCTTGCCCCAACTGGTCTCATGGTTCCAGTCTGTGGTCGTACGACGTTAGTCAGCGAAAGGAGGTTGGTGAAATTCCGATATCCTTTCTCAAAAGACCTAGACGGCTGATGATATGGTATGGCGATGGAGGTTCCACTAAGCAATCAGCACCGACTTCGGCCTGGTAGACACGGATAGACATTCTGAATGAGGACGTCGATCCGGGTTTACCAGGCCGTCGAGCACCGCTGATCAGGTATCTCGGAAGATAGGGAGAAATCCGAGCATATACTCGAACCGCTGATGAACATGATCCAATGCGAGAGAGCGAGCCGAGTGAGTAGGCAACGGTGGTTCAGCAGCTTCAGCTGTCTACGAGCTGTCAGATAACCGTGGATTGGAGGGAGAATTGTGGAAGCGATACTTGCACCGCATGAGTATGCGACAAGGCCACACCGAGCGAGATGGCTGTGGGGAGTGGTGGCATGGACATCCGCTGCCAGAGACTCAGAGTAAGAAGTAACTGTGACGGGAGACCCGCTCACGCATTTATAGAGAACCGACAGTCAGCCATATGTGGCTCTCAG
>JANDKE010001108.1:0-16795 GCA_027627275.1 Coprinellus aureogranulatus
GCACCTAGCTCCCCCCGCAAATACTCGTGTAGGACAGAGTCGGAGCAATGCCAACGGGCAGCAGGGAACTTCGGCAGCGCTTGCTCGGAGTGATAGTCGAACTGGAAAAAGGTGGCATCAGGGAAAGTGGATTCTCAGGATTCGTGCAGTAGCGTGCAGATTTTCCGGAAATTTGGCAGATTTTCGAAACTTCCACAAACCTCAATTATCGCGCTGAGTTGTTCAGATCAAAAACTCCCCCTGAAGATACTTGAAAATCTTCGCAGTTTCCCAAGAATCCGCAGGTTATCCACCCGATGCTTTCAGCCTCTCTCCTTCACTCAATTCCAGCTTCAAGTTCAACAAGGCTCGCGGTCACAGTTAAAGAAGAAAACCCAGTTGTATTCAACGACTTAGACTAAAATACAAAGCTCTACGAGTATACATGACATGCTAATCAAGGGAACGATTACGGGAGCTGATACTATTGAAAAGTTCAGGTCGATGGTGCATTCGGTCGGTGTGGGGCGGGCAGAGGGAGGCGATGTAGATGGAGTGTGGGGCGGGTTAGGGGACAGCACCTGAATGAGAGCCTGGACGCGAGGGACATATTGTAAGGAGGGGTACGTTGGACGGGAGATTTCCAAAACTTACTTGCTTGCCACGTCAACGTTCCTAGGGCTGACAGCCTGTGGGACACCGCGCATGCCGCAGCCTGTTAGGACATAGTTAGCATACATACTAAAAAAGGAGCCTCCCATGTGCACTCACCACCGACTGGGAGCATGGCGAAGGACATACATACAAGCCGTCAACCGATGCCAACTCCTGCCCTTCCGTGACAGCGTTAGGCAAGCCGTTCTACTGCATACTCTTCCTCCAAAGTCCGTCCTGCGAGGCGTAAGACGTTGACTCGACCAGACCGAGGGACGAGCTGCGTAACGGAAGATGGCAGAACGGGTTCAAGTTGCTCGCGTTTGATGCCAGCGGGGTTGTTCCTGGATCATGTGATGTTTGAATCTCCGCTTCAACGGACTTGTACGAAATTTCGAAGTCGTCGCTCTCCGAGTCAGCGTCCACCTTGACTTTGGGCTGCTTCTAACATCCACTGCAGATTCTAGTGCTCCAAATCGGTTAGTATGCTTATAACTCCAAAAATATGAGTTCTCGCAGCATTCCGTCTTACTGCCTACTGGATGGAACAAGGTAGAAGGTGTGAACCAGAGTGGCCAGTCGAACGGTTGTTTTGTTGTGAGTGTTGTTGAGGCGAGAGGTGGACTACAATTGCGTGAACTAACCCCAGTATAATGCCGAATTTCCAGAGATCGCAACTGGGATGGAAGAGATTTGCAGGACTTTGCCCGGAAGCTTGCATAACTCAGAAGAATTGTCACCGTTCTCAACCCCCATCCTCAGAATTCAGCAGATATGCGAAAATGTTGCAAATCTGCGGCGCTTACGGAAGATCGCAAAGAAACCGAGCGATTCTCACCCGGACCTTTTTCCTGATGTGACATCTCCACGACCCAGTTCTGCCACCCCAATACAAGTTACGCGGTCACCGAGGAGCAGAGGTAGCTCGGCGAAGCCAGGATGGAGACCGTGACAGACTCGCGTCAGTTATGAAAAATATATGAAAGGTTTATCCCTTTCTTGAGGAACGCTGTAGAACTATAGAAAGAAGCATTTGTTCCGAGTGGGTAGCTTACGACTGCTTATGACAGAACAATACATCTGCCATTTTGTTCGGACTGGCTCATTCCTTCAACAGCCCGCCAGCCTGAGGAGCATCCAAGGTCCCGACCAATGGCGAGCCGTGTTTGTTGCTGTATGGCGTCACCGTCTGACACCGCGCATTGACGCCGACGCCGAGGTCGTCAACCACGGTTTACTGCATTCTCCCACCACGAACCCTTGACCAATTCCCCCTTCTCTGCGACGCGACGACAAGGTTGAAAATGCTGCCTGTAACCATTCGGAACGCACGCTGCGCGCGCCTCACTCGGGCGTTCGCGAGAATTAACTTGGGCGGGTCGAGGGCATTTGCTACGCCTCCCGCAACCGTGTCGTCTGAGAAGAAGAAGCCAAAGAAGAAGCCTGAGCCTCCGGTTGGTGAGTTTAATGGTCTTTCAATATAGTAGTTGAAATGCTGACGGAATGTTGCTCTTGTGACCCACTACCTATGTGCTACGCTGTCCTTGAATGCCGCTGTGACGCGCACAATTCGTCTGGAATTGAACAGTGGTCGATAAGAGCCAGCTACCACCAAAGAGGCCTATCTCCAGCTTCTCCAAGTTTATAATGGAGCACAAGGATGAAATTGTTCGAGAAGGACCAGGCGCTCTCCCATTCGGCCAGCTGTCAGCAAAGTGGAATGAGTTGAGCGCGGCAGAGAAGAAGGTCAGTTGGCTTGCATATCTCTTGTGGGCCTGTAGTCATAACGCGACAGCGTTCATCGTCCTGGTTGAGCGCGATTTTTGCAGCCCTTCCCGTTTTTCTTTCTCGCTGTCCCTCGGAATACCCGTTGACTGTTCGTTGACATTACGCCCATTATCCAGAAATACGCTCCACCCACAGAGGAATGGGACCGATACTACGAAAGCTTCGCCCAGTGGAAGGAGGACGTAGATCCGAAAATTCTGAAAGAGATCAACCTGCGGAGGAAGAAGAAGGGTATGAAGCCTATCAGTACGAAGAAGCACTTCGCCAATTCCTACTCAATGTCAGTTCCTTGTTACTCTGTCCTTTTTATCTACTCAAACTGATTTTGATCATCTACGTAGATTCCTCTCCGAAGTCTTCGCGCAGAAGAGAGAGCATCAGACGATTGACCGCACCCAGGTTCCTATAATTACCAAGGAGGCTGCAGAGAAATGGAAATGGGATGTCCGATGAGGAGAAACAGGTTTACAAGGACAAGGCTAAGGCCGCTAAGGAAGAGTGGGAGAGGACCCATGGCAAAGTTCAGGACTCAGCATGAGCCGAATAAAGAGGTAAACTCCAAATCTTGTCGTACGCTTTTGGTGTTCAACCCTGTCCCCTCATTTGCCTGGTACTATATACTTTACAGTGTCTCGTAGTTTGACCTTACGCCCCTGACCATTCGCTATTCTTCCCCTTCGCGCTTCAAGATTGATCAATAGCATGACGCTGTTTTCAGCTGCTCTGTGCATGTATGAATGGTCTCTTGAATCCATTGCTTCTTTGTTGCTGGGATCGGGTCCTCCCCGGAAAGATAATCATTGAGGTGGGACAGCGCAAGGAACAGCGTATACCACGTCCGCTTCGTCTTCTGGCGGGGGAAAGACACAAGCAGCGAGCCTCCAGACCCAAGGTACCCCTCAACGATGGCTTTCGACGATTCCACGCTGCCACCAAGGCCAAGCGGGATGAAGAAACTCTCGAGCAAGGGGTCTCCCCAAAGCATGTGGGGCATGCTAGGCAGTATCGCGACGATCCCGGGCGTCTTGGTTGAGCCGTGAGACGGAAGGGAAAGGTAAATGTCGGTATCGGACCCCGTGAGCCAGATAAGAGAAGGTACTTCGGCGTCGTCGAACAGGAAGAACGCGATCGCCCGGGACATGGAGGTGTGGATGGCCTCGAAGGGAATAGTGAACTCGCTCGACTCCGACCCAAGCTTGGATTTGAGCGAGTCCAGTAGTTCCTCGAACAGCAGCGTGAACGTCTCTTGCCAGCTGTAGCATTGAGGCTCAGTGTCGGCCGGGGGCTTGCTTGGCCCCTTCCCGTCCGCGTCTGGGTTGGCGCTTAGTACTGGTAGGCCAAACCAGTCGTTCTGCACATTCAAGTGCAGTTCCGCTAGGTATTTTCCCAGTTGCAGGTCTATCAGCGCCTGTGTCTGCGCATTGAGGTACCCACTCGCTTTGGCATCGCGCAGGGTGACAATGGACGAGGAGGGGAAGGGTGTAGGTGGTGAGAGAAGGAAGTCGAAGGGAGTTATGGTATGTGATGTATCGAGAATAGAGTCGGAAATGGGGATAGAGGTCGATTTTCGGATTCGAGTAAGCAGTTGGGTGATAATGGGAAGGGTGTTCCGTTGGGAGGTAGGAGATGACCGTGAAATCGCGAGGAACGAGCATGCAGTGGTGTTCTGGCCCCCTGTGCCACTGTGCAAGTCTACTATATAGATCTTGGATACCGAGGATGCACTAAGCAGGACCCCGAGTGTTATCATTCGCGATATCGTCCTGATTACAATTCGTACCTGTATCCATAGTCCTTGATCTCTTGCAAGTTTGTGACAGTAATGGAGTCATTGAATCCATTTGTTATGCCGACATGCTTTCGAATTATTTGCTGTACTTGTTCGAGGGTTACCGAGAGCGGAATAGAAGTTCCAGAGCCTTCTGACATCGCCGTAGCTGTGGAACGAGACAAGGTAGAAGACAGGGGCGATTCTTCCCAATTCCAGTACTTGTTGATACCCACGTGGCAACGCTTACGCAATTGCCACACCAGTGGGCGCTTGTCATTCTCGCTTTTGTCTCCGGCCCTCATCTCACCATGACCACGACGACAGCCTCACGTCTTCAGCATGCGCTACGACCTACAGCTTTTCCACTTCCTACACTGCAGGAAACAAAGTCTTCGGAGGATTTTAGTGGCTCTGGGTGTTCCTGGACAGCCTGAGGGGGCGTGCTTTGTTTCTCGTTGCTAGGATGTTCTTTTCTTCTCTAGGTTTGGGTGGGTCCGCAATCGACGGCAGCCTCAACTTGCGGGACCTTTCTATACAGCCTTTCAAGACCTCAACAACGCGACAATTGGGTCTCTGACTCGCTCTTGACACTTTTCAAACGACCGTGTTCGCCTTCGTATCTTCTTCTTGGATCTCCGCCTCGTTCATTGGACCCACAGGCCCCATGCGTTGTTTCAAATCCAAATGCGGCTCAAAACTCAGATTTTGGAAGGTTCCACCACGAGTTGTAGTCGATCCACTGCTGTGGCATTGCTGTGGCTGCCGTACACTACTGACAGCTAAGCGCTCTGGACGAAGATCTGTGTCGGTTCCGGAAGACAAGTGCCCCTGCTACCCAATGGCGCACGCCTACAGGGTCAACTAATCTACTCCGTGAACATACCGCTTTTTGAAAAGGGCAGTGCGGCGCAGTAGTTACAATGCGGGTGACTCTGGCATCGCTCCCAATGGTCCCTGTTATAGCAAGAAATTCCAATGACTCCTCTTCTCCGTATAAAAGGGCACCCGCCATCTCCCCTCATTCTTTAATCACCCCCTTTCACCCACCCAACCCGAAACTGTTTGTCGGCTTCTCATCAAGCAAATGAACTTTCCGCTTCTCCCCTTGACCCCCAATATCTCCGTGCAGCACACCTCGCACACCTCTACTAGCTATAATACCTCCCGAATATCGTACTCTGGAAGTACGCAGCCTCCCCTTTCTCTTGCTCCTGTCCTTCCTTCACAAGCTATGTTCCCGATTGGACTCTCCGCTCTTTTTTCGTCCGGTCGCCAGTGGCTCAACCTTCTTTTGCTCGGGGTATTGGCCGAATGGGTACATAGGCATATCAATGGGCTTCTCGAGTGGGTAATGGGCTGGGTGGTCGTCAGGGCCACCTTCAGCCACTCGGACGCGAGTTACAGTACGTCACCAGTATCCTCGTCTCCACTTGTGCCTGACCTAAGTCACCGTAGACTGGCTTATGCTGTGGCTCACGAAACAACCTTCATGGCGTGAGTCCCTCATTGGACTACGCCTCCCCTTCTCACTAGCGGTTCCTTTATATTTTTAGGCCAGAACCGCTCCTTCTTGGTATCTACCCTCTCTACCGGGGTCGAAGACCCAATATCCCTTATGCATTCCCGCCCGGCTTACTCTTCCGAACGAACCAATATCTTCGTCCTCCCAGAGCCCAGTCAAACTTATTATACGTGGTTCAAAGGCCGCCTTGTCAAGTTCTGGATTGAAAGCGAGAAAGGACATAAGTGAGTACCTACCCTTTCGCGCAGCAGCCTATACTGAATTTCCAAACTCAATCAGAGCCAGCGGGCAAGCTGAGACCTGCGAACTCCGCATCGAGTGCGTTGAACCTGACAGACATGACGTTTGGACGATCACTGACGGCTTTCGGCCACTCCAGGATGTACACACTATCAGGTCAGTCCCTCTTGGTCGACCTCATCAAAGAGGCCGAAACGGCATACAAGAGCCTCGAGGTGGGTAGTATCAGGGTGTTCCGCGCTCAAAGGGCTCCATGGAGTGGCGCCGAATGGACCTCTGTAGGTGCTAAACGCACTCGACCTCTGGAAAGCGTTGTTCTCGAAGAGGGTACCTCAGCCAAGTTGGTACACGACGTTAAAGAGTTTATGGAAAGCCGAGAGTGGTATCGACAGAGAGGAATACCCTTCAGGAGGGGCTACTTGATGGTGAGTCCACCTCTATTTGATACATGACTGGCATCTCTCATCACATTTACAGTACGGCCCTCCAGGAACTGGGAAGACATCTTTCATTGCCGCTCTTGCTGCCGAACTCGAACTGGATATATACCTGCTGTCTCTTGGTGGGTCTGATCTGGATGACTCGGCCCTAGTCGCCCTCTTGGCCGAGGTTCCGAGTAGAGCTATACTCCTCGTTGAAGATATTGATGCCTCGCAGGGAGGGGTTTCGAGGCAACCTAAACCTGTGCCTTCAGATGGGTTGATAGAATTTCCTAGGAGACCGTACGTACACTCCCCGTTCTGTTGAGTCTTAAATAACCATTCACGCTGATGCTCTTCCTATCTACTACAGTTCCATCACACTAGCAGGCTTGCTTAACGCTCTGGACGGTATTGAGGCTTCGGAAGGCCGCCTCCTTTTCGCGACAACGAACCATAAGGAGACGTTGGATCCCGCCTTATACCGCCCAGGTCGCATGGACGTTCACGTTGAGTTCGGAAATGCGTCAAGATACCAGGCGAAGCAGCTCTTCAAGAGATTCTATCCAGATGATGAGTTCGGAGCTACGGCTCGGAGTGCAAAGCAGGCAGCGCGTGCCCCAGCTCCTCCAAGTTCCGATCGTTCGACCCTAGCATCAAGGCAAAGCTCTATGGACAGTCATGCTTCCGGATACACCGAGGATCTCATGTCGGCCGTTTCTTCCGCGGCCCATGAAATCGCAGCATTCTTAGAGTCTTCTGAGAAAACTCCGACGCATTCTGAACCTACGAGCGCTGTTCCAGGACACCCAAGAGTGCAAGACAACTCCGGCCACGACATTGAGGCATTGTCGAATCGGTTCTCCGGCTTAATCCCTGAGCGTAGCTGCACCATGGCTGTCTTACAGGAGTATCTAATGGGTCACAGGCGAGACCCAGTGGGTGCGTCAAATGAAGAGAACGTCAAGACTTTCTTGGATCGGATCCACCTGGCCGAAAGCGCCAGCAGGAGTGGAGAAAAGCAAGATGAGAAAGGGAAAGCGACGGATGATGAGCAGGGAGCGGATGTAGGGTTAGTGGAGAGAGGATCGTTAGATGCCCAGGTAGATCACCTGGTGACGTGACAATCTCTTATCGGGAGGGCGTTGTCCTAGACGTGAGTACATATGCGATCGCAGACCATCTGTACACTACGGACATCATTGGCTAGGCTTCCGCATTTTTGGGTTCTACCAGCGTGAGCACACCTGACAATCCAATGAAACACATTCGTAATTCATATCTACAAGTGGTGGAAAGTGAAGGGAGAGCGAGAACACGTAGGCAACAAGCATGCGTGCCCCGTCTTGAAGAGCCCGGGATGGAGAACGTTTGTGACTACGGTCGGGATGGGAACTCGAAGAAACTCGCGGGACTCAGTCTCTGGGTATTTTCGCCAAATCAACGTTCCGTGTCCTCTCCTTGTTGGTAAACCGTGATATGCTCCTACGGAAAGCGACAGGAATACTGAATAGGCGCTGGACAGCACTGCGTTGTGACTTCCTCGGCCGACCGTTCTCGAGTGGAGGTTCCGGGGACGCAGGTGGACTCGGTCCGTACAATTTGTTCAATACCGCTTCCATTGCTTCGAATCCACCCACGGCTGGCGCCGACGAGTTGCGCATACCCTCCACGACCATGCCGCTCATGTGGGTGAATTTTTGTCCGGGGATAATCTGCACACCGCTCGATGGCCCAATGACTTTGTTGAACTCTTCGATCACCAGATTTCGCTTAGCATACAAACCGTTGACCCACTTCGAAAATTTAGTGCACATGGGAAGGCACTTTGTCTGGCAAGTTAAGACATTCTGCTGTTGGAGAAATACGCACTGTAAAGCAGTTAGAGTGAATGAGCGGATTCACTACTAGTAGGCAGCGACGTACGAAATGCTCATGTATGTCTTCCTTCTGAACATCCATATCAAATTCGTGAATTAGGGCCTCGATTCCCAAGCAATTGTTTTCCTTCAGGACGCGCTTAATCAAAAAGAGAATGACGGGGTCAAACAAGACGATCGACTCTGGCAACGATTCGAAGGCCGTAGGGATCCCCTCTTCAACGATGGCTGCCAAGAGTTCCCGGATGCGGTCAACCCCGTTCCAACTCGTCAATGAGAACCAGAGCAACGATGACGGTTGCCCTGGGCATAGGCCTTGACTGTTTGAATCGAACCAAGTATTCAAATATATCACGAAGGCCGCCGCCACGTCGGTGAGAGTAGTAGTTTGAGATTGGTAGAGGTTCCCACACCGACTGGGATCCTTCAAGTAGTCCTCCAAAGACTTATGCAGAAATGCCACACCTCTTTCCCCCCTGGTGCCTATAACAGATCCACATGGGGGTCCGCCCTGGACACCTGAGCCGAAGTAGAAAGTCATCGTACTGCCAACGTCGATGACAGGGGATCTGGCGAGGTCTTCTAGGGTGGGGCTGCGTCCATCGTCAACTTCCGGTATGAAGACGAGGGAGTGCAAATCGCAGAACACCATCCTTGTCGTACCCAACGGAAGGGCGAAAAGTTCGTCTAGAAATTCCGGAGTAAAGCTCTTGTTGTATGGTCTCCATCTGTATGCACATCGGTATATTGCCACAGATTCGTATAGCGCCATAACTCCGTGCAAAAGCCGCTTCAAGAGTGTGATGTCCGTGTCCGGTGGGAGAAGGATATGACGGTAAAGGCAGTCAATCTCCGCCAGGCTGTTCGTGAAAGGCGTGCGCAATGCCAGCACATCTTCGAGAAGCGACATTGGATTACGGCGAGGGTTTGCTACGTACTTTAGGAGAGTTGAGGGATATATGTAGGACCTAGACGGTTTGTTAGCCAGGGTCCAAACAACATCCTCTTTAGGCCAGCTTTCCGGGATCAAGTCTTTGAGAGGATGCGTTTCGCGGATGCGACAAAACCCGTCGCAAAGATAGTCGCAAATTTCCGAGAACCCCTCATAGTCCTGCAATCGCAAAACGTGGGTCAGGGCCATGACCTGATGTCAAACTCTGGCCGGCTGGCGACGACGATGCGCAAGCGCGAGATGGAGGTAGTGAGGGTACGGAAAAGAGAGAGGAGGTGGACCCGCTGTTGGCGACCTTCCGTCTCTCTGCATTCGTCGAGTCCGTCGACGATGATTACGATGATTCCACTGCGATTGTCACGGTGTGATAGCGGTCCTATAAGCAGTTGTTCGGCCTGGCGCTCGAGGGACTCCTCGAAGATCGCTGGATTTTTCAACACAGCATCCAGAATATGGGGCGCGATATCGCCGATAGCAAATTGGTGAGCGATTGTTGCAATGAAAGGCTCCTCCTGGTCGAGCCCAGGGATCCTAGAAGAGAAGAAATAGGACGCAACGACCAACTCGGCCTTTGTGCATCGGGAGACGACCTCTCTCATGATGCACGACTTTCCGCCTCCTGCAGGGCCTTGGAGCCAAAGGATTGACGCAGACGGCTGCTCATCCTCTGTATCGCGGTCGACTTCCTTGAGCAACAAGTCTACAATGTCCTGTATAACTTGCTTTCTAGTTCCGGGTTTGCATTTCGGCGCGTACGCTGCGGTCTTGGACATGTGCGTCGCCTCAGCGGCTCGAGCGTCCTGCAGGATCTTGATGGCCCGATCGTGAGGGTGAACTTGGTAAACGTGCGTTTGGTGGCCGATGTTGGTCAAATTTAGCGTGCCGATACCGAAGTCATGCGAGTTATCGAAGTAATTCATGATTTTGCGTTTCGCTGCGCAGACGGAGAGCGATTGCGGGAGATCGTCGTGGTGGTCAGCAGAGAACAGAGGGCTGTGGACGAGTGGACCCACAATATCAGCCATCGCATGAACTGCCGAAGCTTCCCCATAGGACCTGGAAGGGAGAGACTGGGCGCCCACGGGCCTGCGTTGGACAATCACAATGGTATTACAAACATCTACGACTCCTGTACATATTTATTGTTTTTACTTCGTGCCTCTATTTCATCACCAGTCCGAAAGACCAATCCAAGTAAACCATCACCGAGTAGTTTTGTTTTCATCGCCCGTACCCTCATGCCTCAGGCCGTCTGGGCCCTATACCTCTCAAGCACCTTCGTTGCAACCTGCTCCTTCGGGCACTTCCTCCCAGTCCACAACTCAAACTGAACGTAACCCTGCTCCAACAAGACCTCAACTCCCGAAACCCTGTTCCAATTGCTAGCAGCCTTCGCAAGGCTCAGAAGCGGGGTCTCCTCTGGCTTATACGCCATGTCCACGGCAACTGCGGGACCACCACGGTAGGAGAACAGAGAAGCGGGAAGGCTCAAGGCACCGGCAGCATCCTTCGCAGAAGAAGTGGTTGTGGCGGAAGCGGGTACGGTCGAGACGATGACGTTCGGAGCCTGGCCATCCTGCCACTTCAATTCCTCAACGACCTGAATATGCGCGTCGGGGAAGACAGCGGCCAGCTCCTCCGCCTTCTTCGTGGTCCTATTGTGGAGATAAATGGTTTTGGCGCCAAGGTTCTGCAGAGCATAGATCGCTGCACGGGCTGTACCTCCCGCACCAATGACTAAGGCATTCTGAATCCTGGAAGCCGGAAGGCGCTGGGTGATGCTGTCCTTGATACCCAACCAGTCGGTGTTGTCACCCACAAGGATACGGCCAGGAACACCATCGTTCCCAGACGGTCTTGGGAATGACAGTGTTGACGGCGCCAATGGCTTCCGCGGCAGGGGTCAACTTGTCGAGAAGAGGAATAATGTCAAGCTTGAAGGGGATGGTCACCGATGCTCCTCCGAACTCAGGCTCGGACAGGACGAGCTTGATCTCCTCGCCCACATCCTTCGTCTCAAGCAGGTCGTACTGATGAGGAAGACCGAGCAAGTTGAAGGCGGTGTTGTGGAGCGTAGGCGACATCGAGTGCGAGATTGGCGTGCCGAAAAGATAGAACTTCTTCGCGGGGAACAAACCCAGGAGATGGAGGGCCTGTTGAATCTGCTTGAAGGAAAGCTGCCCCGGCGCGGCTTTATTGGGAAGGAGCGGGTGGGAGACTGGAGTAAATGTCGAATTCAAGATCCTAGACATCTGACCATCTCCTCCCATGTTGATTGCGATGAAGGGCTTGGCTCCCGGCTGCCTTCCAACAGCAGTAGCGAAGTCGTACAGGGCAAAGTTATCCTGAAGGCCGTTAGCCTTGCCGACGATCTTGACGATATCTCCAATGCTGGAAGCGATGTCATACTTCTCCTTGACCAGCATTCCATTCCACTTCATGTTCCCGCTCCAATCATGCCACGACGCGATGATCTGCGAAGAGCCCTTCTTGGCCACCAACTCCCTCACCGACTTTTCAGGCAAAGTAATCTCGACGTCCAGGTACTCCACGCCAAGCCTCAGCCCAGCTTTCAACAGCTCAACGGCCTCCTTCTGCTTGTTGTCGGGGAAAAGGCCTCCCTGAGCCTTGGTCCTGACAGTAAAGACGATGGGAAGTCCGGTCACTCTACGGAGATGGGCGACTTGCTGCGCGACATATGGGATGGAAGGAACGACATCTCCAATTTGCTCGTAGTCCTTTTGGGAGCGGAGGAGGTCGACCCTGAGCTCCAAAGCGTCCACACCTTCAGTGAGCTCGTCTATGTAAGGGAAGGCCTGCTGAACATCAGGGTATGTGAGGCAGAGGAAGTACGAGCGGCGTCCAGGCTCGAGGTTGTGGGTGAGGTTCGGTTCCGCGCCGGTAAGATGCTTGAAGAACCTCGCGATCTCGTTTCGGTTTGCAGACGCCTTCACAGGGCACAATGGTTCGCCATTGGAGTCGCCGACGGGGTTGATGAAGTCATGGCTGGAGCACTCCGTGAACCAAGGCTCGCGGCGACGGAAAACGTCGATGATAGGTTCCTCNTAAGCCGGGCGAGCAGTNTCAGTGTTGAGGTACTTGATGATCTCGTCGATAGGGCGAGCGACGAAGACCACAGGNCCCTGAGATCTCGCGTACTGCTTCAACACCTCTCTCGCGGCTTCGGTCTCGACGATTCCCCCACCCAAACTGATGATGTNTCCACTCGCCTTCTCGGCAACCAATTCCTTGAGGATGTCCAGCTCAGCCGCGCGGAANGCNTCCCANCCNTTCTGATGCACGAACTCCCTGACACCGATCTTGAGCTTCACCTCAAAGTNCTCATCTGCNTCGAGGAAGGACCAGCCNAGAGAAGANGCCGCGAGCTCCCCGACGAAGGTCTTGCCAGTTCCTCTCATACCAATCAGGAANACAGAGGCNTCAGGGCTNCTCTTGGANGACTCGCTNGNGGAACCTGAAGCATGCANNCTNGCGAGGTCGACNCCCTCGACTTTGATGCCAATCTATGCNTCGCCGGAATGAGCTACAGTNNACCANAAGGAACGNCANTGAACACTAACCTTNTTCTCGAGATCATCCCACCANTTNGGCCAGGTCTTCTCCACACATCTCTTTTCCTCAATGATNGTGTCCTCAANGACNGTNCTCAAGACNCTGAACGCCATNGCAACTCGATGGTCGTCGTAGCAGTGAACNCTGACNCCACGCTTGAGTTCGGGAATGGGCTTTCCGATGACCTCCAANCCNTCGTCGAGCTCGATGCAGTCNACACCGAATTTAGCTATGNGAGNCGANCATNAGNAACNNATCATGAACATANTGGGATCCANAGGATNTACTCACCCAANTCGTCNATCATAGCGCGAATTCTGTTGCACTCCTTGACTCTCTGGTTGGCAATCCCAAGAATCCTCGTCTTCCCNTTCGCNACNGCAGCAACAGCGGTCGCAGTCAAGAACGCATCGGTCATGATCTCCATGTCTACCTCCTCAATGGCNTTCAAGTGNCCAATNGGGGGACCCTGAACGGTAGTCTGCGTCTCAGTCTGNGTNACCTCGCATCCCATCTTCTGCAAGACCTCCACAGCGAACCTNGCATCTCCCTGNAGAGAGGCGGTCCCGATGTTGTCAATNGTGCANGANGTGCCAGTNATCGCNGCNATNGCGAGNGGGTANGTGGCGCTGCTAGCATCGGACTCGATGTTGTAGANGGAGGGGTTAACATANACGCCCTTGGGGATNTCGTAAACGTCANGAGGCTTGCCNGANGCGTCGGTGCGGCGCTTGACTTCNATGCCGAANGTCTTCATCATAGCGATCGTCATGTCGATGTAGGGTTGCGAGATGACTTGGCCTCCNATGAGCTCGAGGGTGATGGGCTGCTCTGCGTACGGGGCGCATAGGAGGATTGACGAGACGTACTGGCTGGAGACGCTTGCAGCCAGCTGGATTCGACCACCTTTCAGGCCGTTGGGTGCGATAGCGAGGGGGAGGCATCCTTCAGTCTCCAAGCACCTGATCTGGCTCCCGTTGGCAGTCAGGGCAGTGACAAGGGGACCAATGGGCCTCTGTTTCATACGAGCGTTGCCAGTGATGACGGTCACATCGGCGGTATCGTTGGGGGAACTCTGAACTAGAGTGCAAACAGTAGCCAGGAAGCGGGCGGCGGTGCCTGCGTTTCCAAGATAGAGCTCCTTTCCTTTGGGAGGCACCGAGAGGGAACCTTCACCACCTTTGACAACGAGAGTTTCTCCTCCATCTTCCCAACTGAAAGTCGCACCCTGAATGCAATTAGCATGGCGTTTATCAAGTATTGAAACGGAACTCACCTTGAGCTCGTTAAGAGCGGCCATCATAACCTGAGTATCATCCGAGTGAAGCAAGTTCCTCAACTTGCACGTTCCCTTCCCAAGCGCGGCGAGAACCAAGGCACGGTTCGAGATACTCTTGGACCCAGGAGTGGACATCACAACAGGATGCTTAGAAGGGACGCTGGGTATAACCTTCACGGACTCGGAGAGCGTCTTGGCGATGACAGTATCCGGAACGACTGTAGCCCTGGGCTCGTAAGTCGCTCCAATACGCGAAAGGATAACGATCTTCTTCGCGGGTCCGCTATTCTTCTTGTCTATGCGCATGATGTCCAACAAGCGGTCCACCGTAAGGAGCTTGGCAGCTGGAAGGTTGGCGATTCTCGGGTCGGAGATGCTGACGGGGAGATTGTACGACTTCAAGCACCGAGTCAAACGCCCGACACCGACTTGGGAGAGAATGCCCATTTGGCGGGAGATCTCTGCTTCGAGGATCATTCCGATGCTGACACACTCGCCATGAAGGATAGTGGGAGTAAGAACGGCCTCGATGGCGTGTCCAACGCTGTGGCCAAAGTTCACGAGGTTCCGGAGACCAGTCTCGCGTTCGTCGATGGTCACGATATGAGCCTTGACCGAAATCGAGCCGACGATGACGGAGAGCAGCAGGTCCTGGGCCTGGGAGCGGGTGGACTTGGATCGCCCGGCGTAGTCCTTCGAAGGAGTCTGAATAGCAGCGAATATCTCGGCAGAATGGGACTCGAGTGAAATGAACTCGTCCTCATTCCAGATGGCTGCCGTCTAATTGTAACAGTCAGAACCGGAGTAACGCAGAGCCTAATTGTGATGACGAACTTTGACAACCTCGGCCATCCCGTTGGAGAACTCCCGCGTAGGGAGGGTCTCAAGGAATGCAGCGTCGATGAAGATGTACTCCGGCTGCCAGAACGCGCCGATCAAGTTTTTGCCGTGCGGGGTGTCGATGGCGGTCTTGCCTCCAACGCTGGAGTCGACCAGTGGAGAGAAGTATGGGGAGGAGAGGAGGTCGGAGAGGGATGTTGGGATGTACGGCATGTAGATGTGTAGCATATGACCGAGGTCGTCGAACCCGCCCCCGCTTTCCCAGCTGTCGTAGCTCCTGCTACTACCCTCTCCATCGCTTACCCCTCCTCCACCTCCTTCTTCCTCATTACCCCCTTCCTCCCTGTCCTCATCTTCATCCTTAGACGAAGAGGACGAATATGGGCGAGGCATGAACCACCCCAAGACCTCCACAACGTTCGGATGCTTCATCATCCTCAACAGCCTCAGTTCCTTCACAATATCGTGCGGCTCTCTCGCAAACGCCCTGTTGGCTGTAGAGGATTTGCGTATGATCCATTCGGGCTGGTTGCCGTTGCTTGGGTTGGAGACCCAGAGTCGTGATACGAGGGATACGGGGGATTGTTTGATTGGGTCGAGGTGCGATGGGGGCTGGATTCCGGTCGATTGCAGTTAAGTGGGGTGAGAGGGACGCGAGGATGAGTGGGGTGGAGTGGGGTCGCGTGACAGTTGAAGGGTAGGGTGATTGCGGGGAGCGACGATCGAAAGCCAAAGGGTGTAGATGGAGCGGTGAATAGCAATCAGTCAGTCCACGCTCTCTGCCAAGAACATTCCAGGATACACACCGTAGCTTGGATGCGCGCCACGTCTTCCGGGGTCAGCCTCATCGCTGCCATCTTCTCTCTTTCCGCCTCTCTGTCTCTGTCTCCTAGACAGTTAGAATGGAGGACGAGCTGCCCCTACTTCAGCAGGGAGCCTCCGCAGCTGTGTGGTTGAGGGTTAAAGGCAAAGGGTTACTAGAGGGTGAGGAGCCATGATGAATCGGATGGCCGTGAAAGCGCTGTTCATATACCGCTTCCGGATCAAATGGCATTACATCAACGTTATCACTGCCGACCATCTTCCCCTGTCCACACCCATCTCCCTCTTCCTTCTCCTCCTTCTCCTTCCTCCTTCCTCCTTCCTCCTTCCCATACCCTTAACCATTCGCATCTGATTATCATCTTCCCGCCCCAATAAATATGTCCGATTCCGAGTTTACTGGAGCCAGCAACAGTGCGTGTTTACTAGGCACCAAGGGAAGGAAGGAAGGCTGATTAGATTTGGATTTTGGATCGTGGTGAAATATAGATGAGCGATTGCTTGCTGCGGCGCGATCTGATAACGAGGAGCTCCTCTTGGAGGTATTTGAGCAGAAGGGGAGCTTTGATATAAATTGCCAAGATGGGTGCGTCGCGGGACCGTCTCTTAACTTGCAGTCGTATACTGATGGACGGTGTAGTCTAGGGAATACACGTACGTCGCGCGTCTGCTGGCACTGCGAACATAGCTCATCCACGCGTGCGATGTGTAGCTCTGCATAACGCGTACGCAGCCCTGTTCTCGTTGTAGCGTTCGCGTATGCTTACCATTTCCTTTCCTCCCCCCATTGCGCCCCATCTCGGCATCGTTCACGCTACATCGATCGTCGCTCTCCCGCTCCGGATTTACCTGCGCCGCTGTACCATCTCATGCTGGATCCTGTTCGCAACCGACGCGTTATTTGTCTGTACCCTCGTCTTGGCACTCTGCTCTCGCCCATCGCGATCGCGATCAACCCCATCTCCTTCCTCCCCACACCCACTGCTCCATATATCCTTGCTTCCCCTTCTACCTGTGCTCTGCCTCTATCTCGCCCCTCCTTCCCCTTCCTTTCCTCTCCTCCCCCCTTTCCATCC
>JANDKE010001109.1:0-16788 GCA_027627275.1 Coprinellus aureogranulatus
CCTCCAGGAGGCCGCCGAGGCATACCTCGTCTCCCTCTTCGAGGACACCAACCTTGCCGCCATCCACGCAAAGCGTGTCACCATTCAGCCAAAGGATCTTGCCCTCGCCCGTCGGTTACGCGGAGAGCGGTCATAGGCTGTCGTTTCTTTTGTCTTTCCTTGCATCTCATCCCGGCTTTCTATATTATTATTGATCCTGTACTTATATATTGTATGCCACATAGCGCACTAGGACCCATGACACCCATGTATGCATTTGCGTAGCAATCGATGCATTCCAAAACGCACTCCATCCCTTAGTATCGAGAAAGCCTCCTCATTCATCTCGGAGTCACTAGTGCTTGAAGTTGCTTGAAGGAAGGTGTTCCTACTCCAGTCACCTGTGCACGGGTCAGCATAAACTTGGGATGGAGCACGCTTTGGCATAAGTTGAGGAAACTCACAGGATCCCATCCAGCAGCTGCGTTAAACCCTATGAGGATATCGTGTCAGTAGCACCAGGGTGCACCATTCGTTTAGGCGGTCTGCGTCGGCTTACCCTTCGTCCCACAACCTGGATTGTTACCTGAGATTATATCGTTGAAGCCCCGGAATGAAGTGCCATTACTGCCAAGGGAGTACAACAGGGGATTGACGAAACCGAGCGGCCCTAGTCCAAGGGATAGCCTATAGTCGTTGAGGAGCGAGAGGACGCCCGCTGCAGTCTTTCCACGGAGCCAACGTCAGCTCAGGTTGATATTGTTGGGCCGACAGGACATTGGACTCGAATACTGCACGTACCGGAGAACTGGCGCTCGTGCCTCCGACGGAAACAGTGCGCCCTCCAACCACAACCTGGTACCCATTAGCTTGAGCCGAGATATCGGGATAAGCGCGCCCTCCTGGACTGTCAATCGCGGGATCAGCGGAGGAACAACTGATTAGCGGTGTCTCAGGTGTGGTGATGCAAAGGACAGATGTCACCTGAACTTCCCAGAGTATTGCGTGCCTAAGCTTTGCAAGTAGTTCGAAACAGCGTTAGCTTGGTAGGCCGGCCTAGTAAAATACCGCGAGAAGCCTCCCCCTGAGAAATTCACCCCCACTTCTGGGTTTATATCTGTGGTGCCTCGACCGTCGTGACCCACGGGCATCTGTAACAAGTGAATCAGAAGAGATTCGTAGGATGAAGCGCCTTGACCTTACGACGCAGGGAAAGATGGTTGGAAGACGACTTGGTTTGTGCCATCATTGGTCTTGCAATCTCCTCCTCCGACTCTGATTTATACAATGTAAGCTCCGTTGAGGCTCTGGAGGAAAGGGGACAGACCCAAAATCACCACTTGAGAAGAGTAGGGTTGTGCCTCGAGCACCTATCTGGGCGAACAGATTGCATACCCTAGTTGCATACTCTGGCGGGACCTGGAGGATAGTGAGAAATTGAACACCCCCTTATGTTATTTGGGTGGCACACCGTCTGCTCGTCGTCACCGTAGGAAGTAGTGATAACCTGTGGGATCGTGGTTTGATTAAGGATGTACGTGACCCAATCAAGGTAAGGCTCATTGGTATTCGTGGTCGTCAAAGAGTCCTGCTCAAATGGTGGAGCGCCTCCTGTGCTGCAGCAAGATGTCAGGGCTTGTGAGCAAGGCTAGCACGGCCACGCACCTGTAGTATATATTGGGAGTCGGATATGACATTGCAATCGTGTATTGGATGTCCAAGTTAGCCTGATGGTACTACGTTAGTCGATGCGCGTGAGTAAACGTCTGAGCGAACCTCAACACCAGGAGTGTTCTGATCGTTTCCTCCTCCGTTGATATGGACGGTGGGGAAGGTAAAGCCTTGGGCATCTTGGCGGAATTTCTTCAGAAACGCCTACGGCCCGATTCAGTCCAGATTTACGATGGGTTCGAGAACAATTTCTCACTTCCAGATCGGCTCTGTTTGCATACTGCTCCAGGTACCCTGCCACGCCGAGTCGATTGCCGCTCGTGGCGGTCGGGATATAGTCAGTGGTATTGTACAGCGCTCGAAGGCAAGACGGTGTGATGGCAGAAGAGCACCCGGATGGGATGGCAGAGTCGACGACTGGATTTACGAGAGACTGGATCCCCTCTACAGGGGTAATGTCTGGTTGGAGAAAACTCGTCTGGCGCATCGTCCTCAAAGTGCTGAAATAAGTTGTGGGCGCCACGATGTCGATGTAGGGAAGAAGGTGATAGGGGATAGAGTAGTGTAAGGAACGAACGGTGGTTTCCCCGGAAGCAGAATGGCGATAGATGTGGTATTTGTTGCTGAGCAACCGTTCTGCCTCAGTGATTGACACTTGGAGGGTGAGCCAGTCGCCGCCTGCCTTGTACTGCTTCACTCGACAATCGTCAATCCCTTGTGCAGCCAGCCATTCTCTTGTATATTTGAGCGCTTCGGGCTGAGAAGCAACCAAGGCCTCGCTTTCTGCCTGGGACAAGTGCCTGCCGTAGCTGTAGGGCGCTAAGTGAGTGGATTTACGGGTCGTGCCTGCGCTGCGCACCTGGGGATGGTCTGGGTCGCTCACTTTGTAGCAGACGATCAAACCAGGATCGTTTAGCCCCCTGATTGTCTGAGCGNACCAGNAGNGTGCAGCCNTCCTCNGANNCCTTNGANACCAGCTTGGNATGTANNGCNAGNCGCAAGCCNAGCTCGACTGCNACTGCNTCTGCCNNNCCAATCAGTCGTACTCCTTGNCCAGGGCCNACTCGAACACCNNNTGCATACCTCCANACTGCCCAANACCCGCCAACNACCACNCCNATGCCAAAGGAGGANCTNGCNTCNCCCCACCANCCCAAATCGACTGGTNNNGGGGNNCGAAGGGGNAGNCGGTTGGGCAGAGACTGCAGNACATAGCGCACCCACTCCANGTCNCGNGCNACNCGNGAGGTGACCTCCAANTTGGCNCGNTGNGANNGGAAGGTGTTGGCAAAGNGGGCNANNGATCGNAGGAANGGNCGGATNAGCTTGAANATGGTTGCNACNTGNACCAGCTTGCCATGGAGGCTGGCTGCNTCGNGNGCCGNGACNCTCGCCTTNGGGAGCAGCCAATCGCNNATNAGCNNAAGNACTGCNGCNCGCTTCTCNGNTGGGAGAGAGACAGANCGGGCNCGCAAGTCCCAGTCGAAGCCNATATANNGNTGNACAAANGCCAGAGAGCGAGTNTTGGNNTCNGCCCANGGNACTCCAAAGGGNGAGGTNAGCCCNANGAANTCTGCNTCNGTCCAGGTGTCNGAGGGCAGNGCAATGACCANNAAGTCGTCGACCCACTTCAGGATCAGNCGGAANCCAGAAGCCNTGTAGATNGCNACNAGGAGGTCGGCAANCTTNCCAAACACACCTGCACTNGACGAGAGGCCAAAGCAGACAGCCCTGTCGANATANACCTTGCCTCGCCAGAAGACGCAGACNAAGTTCTGCTGNGANGGGNGCACNGGAGTGATNCGGTAGGCNGATGAGATGTCGAAGGTGGCTGCACGGCACCCATCNGGNANGGCNAGAATGANCTTGNCAGTNTCCTCGAANGTCCCCCANGCCGTTGGNAAGTCGTCCGANTTGATGAAGGAGTTGANAGANGGGCAGGATGGNTCGGCACGAGGNAAGGACAGGTCNTGNATCATCCGGAGTTTTGANGAGTTNGGCTTGGGAACCAGCCCAAGCGGNGANGTAANNAAGNGACCNATNAGNGCNTCCAGCTCNTNGGGNGAGTANGCNTGGGAGTAGCGNCCAGCNGCCTGCTCNTCGGCAATGTAGGAGTCGATAAAGGAAGGATCGAGNNGGGAAGAGGAATGATTGTCGAAATAAATAAGTGCGGTCCAANGTGGTCGAGANNCCCACNTNGAATCCGCTNCGTATGCCGTGTATCACTGGNGACCACTCNTCCAGCAAGCCCAACNCNGCNAGGGCCTCTCTCNATGCGGTNCGCATCGAGNGGCGTCGAGATGCGACGCGGGTCCTCAGGCGCTACAGGACTGGGCACCATGGGCAGTGCCCTGACACCAATGTAACGCTGAACAGTGCAAGTTTTGGCCTTGTTTGGCAGTTCCGCGAGTGATTGCAATCATGATGGTATTTCGCCCTGGGCACCCAGTGTAACGCTGAACGGTGCAAGTTTTGGTATTGTTTGGTTGCACCGCGAGCGATGGCATTTGCCCAGGCTCCTAAAACCAGCCGGGCCATCGCTCCTCTCACAATCCTATGTTTGGTTAATATAAATATTTGTCGGAGACAAACAAACCTAAGGGTTCGATACGCGATGGACCGGCTGGCAAAAAACGGCTCGGTGATCTCGGTCGTAGCTGATCTCAACGCTCGATGTGTTCACTCAAGCCTGGTAAAGTCATGTTGCTTGACTTCGCTGCACCGGAATCCTACATAAAATCCACAGTGCCCATTATTGAACCCCTTGACACGTTATTCTTCGCGTATTTTGCCCTTTACCATATTTTGAACACACGACTCTGCACATATGCACGTCCTGCATACTGCGCGAGCCTCGATCATACGGGTTTGGTCAATTTCTGGTGACCAAACTCTCCAGAAGCAGTTTATTTGTGCTCTATGACTCAACGATAAGCGAATAATTTACCGCCGTGTGCCATACCTAGTGGATTGGCTCAGGGGTTGACCTCGCCTTAGGTGACTGATGGCTCGGCAATTGCCGGGATTTCAGTCTGGCCTCTCGTCGAGAGCTTTCCAGTCCAAAAAAATCTCAGAACTATTTCTAGAGCATAACTGCAATATTGCAATTGTTTTTCGAGGCCAAAGGGAGTCATTTGGTGGACGACATCCCAGCCTACTCACCTGGCAGGAATGGTTGATGCCCGAGGCAACCACCCACTCAACCGAGATCACCGAGCCGTTTTTTGCCAGCCGTCCATCGCGTATCGAACCCTTAGGTTTGTTTGTCTCCGACAAATATTTATATCGACCAAACATAGGATTGTGAGAGGAGCGATGGCCCGGCTGGTTTTAGGAGCCTGCGTCTCCCCGCGCGTGGCTGGCTTTGAAGCCGAATCAAATTGACTTGAAATTTCAGAGCTACCAGGTTGAGAATGAAGAAAACAGCATCTTGCTTCATGCCTTGCCACTGGAACCCCAGTGTCCAGATTAGTGATGTTTCACAACTCTCCTCCCTGCCCCACGTATGACCTGACCATAGCTTGCATGGCATGGCTTGAGGCGATTATTGCTCGACAACTTGGGCGTCTACTCCCAGCCTCCTCAACACAGCGAGTAGGTTAGCATTCCCTGTACGAGATCGGTACACCATACGAAACTTCTTCAAGGCTTGAACGGGATGCTTGCTCCTGAAACGTCTTGCGAAGAAATGGCACACGTGCTCGAACTGTATCGTTTCTGATACATCGAACCATTCGAATACTTCGAGGCGAGGGAGCAGCTGGCATTTGTCTTCGCGGGCATGTTGGAAAAAATCCGAGGGGACGATGAAGTGGTCGAGCGTTAGATGTTTGATGGGAGGGAGTCTCTCTAGCAGGTACTTGAACCCGTTATTGTCGACCTTCACAAAGGCGAGGCGAATGCGGCTGAGAGTCGAATCGCACCGTGACCGCTTTACGAAGCCCTCGAGTTCCTGTGCCACTTCGAAACCTGCGTCACTGACGTAGCAATAAAAGTGGTCTTCGTAGAATTCCAGGTCGAGCTCTTGGAGTACCGGCGTATGCAGGTATTGGAGGGTCGGCCAGTTGGCTTCGACTTCTTCAATGCGGAGGCGGGTAAGGCGAGGAAGGGTTATGACTGAGCCTGTTTCGAGCTCTTCTTCGGTTTCTGAGTCGATGGTTAACGTCAGGCTTTGGAGGTTGGTGCACAGCCCCAATATAGTCTTGTTCAAAGCGAGAGGCCACGTCAACATTGTACTAAACTCCTTCAGTTTACCAAGCACAGCGCCCATCGTTCCAATATCCTCGTCCGTAAAATCTTCCTCGGCGATAGAAAATGATAAATTGAGGGAGGTTATCGCATTCGGGAAGTGTGGAAGCAGTGGAGCGACTTCTGGATCCCAGGGAGCGTCCACTGCCGGTATCACTTCGAAAGATCGAACAGCGTCCCAAGGTCGGTTGCTGGGATTGGCAATTGACTTGACGCGTTCAGAAAGCAATCCAAGGCAGTGCAACGAGTGGCACCTCACGGAAAGCATGCCAATATTGATCCCTGACGTGGAGAGGAACTCCGGCAGCCCAGTTTTGAGCAGAGAGCAATATCCTTCGATGTGTCCACCAGCGGAACAGTATCCTCGTTCCAGGGTTGGGTCCAGGGCTATCGAGCACGGTACCCTTCCGGCACGTCTAAGCCAGCAACCGTATTTCTCGATGCATGACGTTTCACCCTTCAGACGGATCGCCAGGCGGTTCCACAACCGCGGGGTAGCAAGTGCGGCGCTGCGCCACATCTTGCATACAAGGGATATGTCGACCACCTGGTAAGGAATTCCGTCCAAATCTTGAATGGTATCGAGCACAAGGGTGAATATTTCCCCCAGAATTTCAAGTGGGAACCGACGAAGCGGAGACAGGATACCCCGATGCTTTGTGATTTCGTACTGGAGCTTCCGAATGGCCTCCTCCTTTGCGTTGATTACGTCCTGAAAAAAGTCGGTTTCGGGCTGTGTTGGAGCAGCATTGGTTGTGAAAAGGCGGCGCAGGCCGTTCGTCGCAGTGCGGTTGACGGTGGCAGCCATGGTCAAACGATGCCGCGCTTGCGTCGGGCACCGCAAATATTCAGGGGCGGTGAAGTGTCTCAACTGCAGTGCGATGAGAAAGGCTTGTAGTAGACTCGTGGCTAACCCCTATGAGACCGCGAAACGGAATATCGAGGGTTCCCTCACACAAGAGGGCCAGTCACAGGTCTAAGCGTGTACTCCCTCGGTTAGAGAATCTAGCGGAGAGAAAACAACTCAATGCTGATCCTAAGGTAGCACCTGGCCTGTTGAATCAACCAAGATTGTATCTTCTGCAAGGTCAGTAAACGAACCTAGGCGTTCATGGTGGCAGGAGGAAAGAAAGGGGTGGGAAGGTATTGAGCGCAAAATGATGGAAATTGATGCCTGCTGCAGCGCTGGTGGAATGTCGAGCTCAAGCTCTTGCCTTCAACCTCGACGCGCCATGAAACGCAGCCAGTCGTCGGAAGACACACCCTCTATCGAGGTCGAAGGTCCAGCACCCAAAAAAGCCAAAACCAGCTCACCCATCGATGCTACACCCGCGCCTACGCCTCCCGGAGCCTCTAGTACACCCTCCGTGCCGAACGACGTGAATGGTGTGAACGGTGGGAGTGCAGAGGAGCAGCAGACGTGGACGAAAGTAGAGAAGAGGAAGAAGAAAAAGGCCGCTAAAAACGAGGCAAAGAACGAGGTATGTGTAATCTAGACCCTTTCTCCCTCTTTAGCCCATTCACTGGCACCGACCGATCGTTCACTTGCCACTCCCTCATTTAATCCTATTGCCCACTACTCCATATTCTTTTCTTCTTTCTAAAGCCATTGCGCCACTGCATGAAGACATGCATATCTTCCCTTTATACCCCCGCCGCGAATTTCATCCTTATCCACAAACCCTACGCGGCACGGGTCCAATTTTGGTACCCTGCAACGTACCGGGATGTGTGAAACCGAGAGTCGTGTACTTACCACCACCACCCTCTTACTTCTACTATGATCCGTCGATCTTCTACCAGATGAACCAACCGAGATTCATGTATTCAAACCACGAAATCGCCAGGAGGAACCACGCCATTGGGATCGAGGTGAGTGGCTTCAAATCGACAATGGGATAAAGGCTAACATTAGGTTTTAGGAAGTGAGGGATTTAGTCCTCCATCTCATCGCGGACGGACCGAGCCCGGGGTGGTTGCGCGTGGAGAATGGGAACCTCGTACAGCGGGTCGTAGTGCTTATGGTACCCGGACTCACCAACGACCTCCTCTCCCTCCCCCCAATCCCAACATCCGCAACTACGAATCCTAATCTGCCGCTATCCATACCCCTGCCTAACCCGCTTACGAGCACGGGCCCTGCGGCCGCGATACCTTTCATCGGGACGACGTTCAGCCATGCGTGCCCTACGCGCGCACCTGGGGACCAGAATCGGATGCATAGCGTGCTCAGCACGTTCTTCTCGTGTCCTGTATCTGCGGAAGAGAAGAGACGGAGGATGAAGATTAAATGTGCGTTTTCCATCTATCTCTGTATGCTATGTATCTGAACTCATGGGCCGAGTGTAGCAGAGAAATCGAAGAGCGATCCGTCGCAGTATCTCTTGACCCTCGAGCAGATGATGGAGAACGATTATCCGATACCCAGTTACCTCGCGATGTGTTCCAGAAGCCTGAAGGCTGGGTTGAGACGCCGGAGCAGCCCCCACCCACCAATCCTAACGTGAAACGACCGATCTACGCTATCGACTGTGAAATGGTTCGTCCGTTACTCTTGCTCTAGCACTTGCCTTTTCCTATGCTAATCCCCCTTGTAAGTGTGTAACGGAGGACGGGAAAGAGCTCACCCGAGTCTGCCTTATCGACTTTTACTCGGGCAACGTCGTCTTTGACCAGCTCGTCAAACCCTCTAAACCCATTATCGACTACGTTACGCGATTCTCTGGTATCACTGAACAACACCTTGCGCTATCACCACAACCCTTGCAGACGTTCAACAACGACTCCTCGCCCTCGCTTTGCCTGCTTCGGTTCGGCTTCACGTGTGGTTGGCGCCGTCTTGGTCTTTTTCTTCGTCATTGGGGCCTACCAATGGTGCGGTGCAGAGGTAAGGGTGAAGCATGGTGGTAGAGAATGAGACGCGCACCTATTGATACCGTTAATGAACGCGAACTTCTTGACGCGACGAATTGGTGAGTATTGGGAGAAAGAAGTGGGAATTTGATTTGGGCAGGAAACGGCAGAAAACAGGTGGGTGGCTGTGCCTGCTTTCTGCCATAGGGGTGCGAATACAACTCCTGGTGCTCTTTCTGCGCTCCCACTGAGATTTCCGCAACAAAACTTCAGCAGGACATTTATTTGGGTTCTCTATGCTAGAATACAAATTCTCGTGAAGACCAGAGCCCATCTTCGATGAGGGAAGAACGAAACCTGAGGAGGACTTCCGCATTCGGCACTTTGATGGGCAGAAAGCGGTCCCAGGACTATGGTCGGTAAACCGAATTTCAATAGAGGGTCACCCCGCCGGAAATGGAAATACCCCTGTCTATTCCTCGAACATTCCAAGTAGATTGCCTAGGGTATTGAGGTTGGTTTCCAATGAGTTTATGATAGTGAATTGTAATTGGGTTCTCAGTCTATTTCATAGTCTACCTCATAATCTACTACAGTCAATTGTGGCCAGTCAAATTCTGGATCCAGTTCGCGTGAATTTCGAAATCCGCTCGAAATGGCCCGCGGTCAACTTCTCAGCCGTTGCGCTGTGTATCACATCGCCGTGATTGGAAGCTCAGTCGGATGTTGATCTTCAGGACAGCTTTGGAAGATCTTTACCAACATCACCATTTCTCTGCGATGCCACCGCTTTTCGACGTCACATTCACCGGAACCATCATCTTCTCGTCTGCGCGACTGGAAGACTTGGCCTCGTATGGGCCTCACGGGATGGAGCTTGCCTAAACATAGACGGGGAACGTGATGGATCTCCCTATGCGTAGCTGATCATCATGTAGAACGCGGTACCTTGCACGACGGTTCTATGATATATCAGAACTTGGTCAATGAAGAAGCTCATGTCGGCGAAATGCGAGCGCTTGGTACCCGACTATAAAGTCTCCAGTCTTCCTGGCCATGCTGACCACCTTACGGTCAATCTAACCCGCCCATGGATGCGTTGATTGGATATATTTCGCAGGTAGCATACCGTCGACAAGTGGCGAATGTGAGCCGTGCCTTTCATTGCTGCATTAAAGAGACCTAATCGTAGATCCTCGCGTGCGCATCTAGTATGTTATCTGCGCCGGTCTGGTGTTGATTGTGAGTGAATATCCGCGAGTGATTGAACGACTCCAGGTCTCAACGAAATCGCAGCCCATCGACTTTCTCCAAACGGCATCAGAAGAAGTACGCCTCATCTGGCCTCGGCGATGGAGCATTGTGAAGGTGCTATACATTCTCTCCCGATACCTTCCTTGGATATACGGTCCTTTCATGGTGTCTCGTAAGCACGCGCACCTTCTATCACGGGGCATCATCTACAGCTCTCTCTATCCAACCCAGTTGCGCTCTCACCCAGTTTGGACTACAAAGTGCGGACTATAAGACCAATTTCACCTTCAAAGCGAATACTCAACTCGCGATATATAGAAATGCGGACCAAACATGATCGCGTCCTCGATTCTCATGATTACGGCGATTGCGATTGCTGAGGCCATCATGTTCATCCGTGTCTTCGCTCTATCACAGCACGACAAACGACTCGGTATCTGGCTGGCTATCCAGTACTTTGTGAGTGGCTTTGGCCTCTGCATTCGACTCAAGTTCTGATCAAGAGCACAGGGAGTCCATATCGCGATCTATGTCGTACTCGGAAAATACCTCGTAGCTATGGAGTGTAGGTCCTCGAATCCTTCAATCAGTTCTCGCTGACCCAGAACGTATAAAGATATGCCTTCACCTCTCCCACAGCTCGTGGCCTGCATGCCAACAGATACGAATACGAGTAGGTTCTCTGCCGTATTTGCGATGATCGTCGCGAGCGAAGCAGGTGCGCAGCCTACATTCTACGAATTGCTTCGGCCCAAGCTCACTGTAACCACTCTCAGCAATCATGGTCATAAGTTTGATCATTGGGTTCTCGAGGTACAGATCATCTGGAACTCGGCTGCTCACAGCGTTCAGGAGAGACGGTATCTTCTACTTTGTTACCATGGCTGGTAAGTCATGCACCTGTCCGGTATTGGAGCAGGACCGCTGAACTTGTATCCGAAGCCGTCGCGATTGGGAACATCATCTTCGACTCGGTAGCTCCACTTGAGTTCAAGTTTATGCTGATGGCGTATGTCCCTCTTCGACTTAGTCTCGCGAAGACAATCTGACTTGCCCTGTCACTGTAATAGGCCTCAAGGGTTTCTCCACTCCCTCCTCTCATGCCGCCTCATCCTCCACATGCATCAGCTCGCCGAAGAGGAAATTAGGGGTTCCTTGGATTCGGAGAACAAGACAAGTATCCAGTTCGCCAGAGAGCCCGAGAAGACTGTTGACGTCGCGTCTTCACCCGGGGAGCAGACGGGTCAAGATGTCGTTCCCGGTGAAAACAAAGTATAGTCTACCCCCGGTATCTTCCCATGCGTATTTCTGTACTATCTGCGAATACCTTGTACCGATACGTAACCTCTGTATTATTATTCTCCTTTGTGAATTGGCATTGAAATGGAGTTGGGCGATTGGTATACAATTACAGACGAGCTACGATAGCGTCCCGTTACAAATGAGTGGTGTTTGGATTCGATTTCTTCGATGCTGGGTATAAGTGACCCCTGGAGGCTGGTTCAATATCCTGTAATTCTGTCCGTGTCCCAAGCGAGCACGTACTGGAGTCGGGCGCTCATCAGCGCGGCGTTACCTCTGCTCTTCCCCGATCCTCCGTCGCCGGATCAACGACGATTCTTATCATCCGATGACGTCTCACTGCCTCCATCCCCCCATCCCACCTCCTCCGTCTTCTTCCCATACTTCGACTTGTACAACGTCCAGTAGAAGCTTGCTTCCCCTCCAGCAAGGACGAGTCCAGTGAATGCAATCCCTGCGTTCAGCCAGAAGCCCTTGAACGGCCATTTGAATCCGGCCATGGCGCGAAGTAGAGTCAGGGAATGATGTTGGATGGGGCGGATAGAGAGGTGGTATGATATGGGAACTGCGAAGATGGTGTTTCTGGGAGGAGCAGTCCAACTTCCGACGCATTTTATTTGGCCCTTCTCTTCGGGAGATCCAGGGATACAAATGACTCATATTTGATCGGTGGATACTGATCAACGTCGACACCGGCGTTCTTCCCCGTACCTGCAATGTGGAGGCTAGCTTTGGCTCGGTCACGGGTACTCGTGTCGTATGGTCATGCTGCATGCCGTTCTTGGTCGTCCGGCCTTTCCGCGATGGCGGCAGAAATGACAGGCGCCCACCCACAGTATATGCACTACACGGTGTACGCGCCTTCAAGTTGCGCCAGAGGTTTGAGAACATTCCAACCGGAATGTGGGGACAGCTTTGGAGAGAATATTCATACCGCGGTAATTGTAGCGTTTCACGTCGCAGGGCAGCTATCACTATAAGGGAATACAACAAGAGGTAATCGAGACGGAAATTCGACAGAGTGCACGGGGGGTACAAACGCGATTCCGAGTCTAGGCAGAATGGGGCAGAACGGCAAGATACATCTCAACCAAGGGACGGTACTTCCCCTCCGGATTCCCAACGTACTCCTCCCACATCTCCTCAGGCACCCCATCGGGACAATCCATCCGCTGCAATACGGCTTGGAACCCAGCCCTCGATCCACCTTTTTGTATGGCTTGTGCAACCGCTTCCACCATCCAACCAAGTTGAAGCTGTTCCCTCAGGTCGGATACGATTTTGCGGGTATGATCGTCCATCGAATCGAGGGTGATCGGAGGACGAGAGGAACTGGTTGAGCGATTGATGACTCTGAGGAGGTGTTGGTCTACCTCCTCTGGGGACATTGGGTCGATGTTGTTAACGCGGACCGAGGGTACCCCATCTGGCCTTCTAGGTGTATCTTGAATATCGGCAGCGGCCTTTGCTTGTGCGTCGCTGCGGCTTCCGGGGAAGAAGTACCCGATGATAGTTGAGAGCGGCATGATCTGCGAAAAAGGTCAGCCGTGAGGATATGGAGCATGGGCAGAGCCCTACAGTAGGCTCGAATGTACCAACCTTTCCCGATGATGAGTGTTGGAGAGGTGGAGGGCCTGTGGAAGAGAAGGCAGGAGGTCAATCGATGGATATGGTTGAAGACAACCCGAACGAGTGACTGCGCATTGTTCCAGGTTCATTCCGGCCTCGAGGCTGGGAAGCTCGCATATGAACGGTACGGCGATGCCGATTGTATACAGAGACACCGGGATCTCCCGCCCGAACATTGATTCCCACTTGAAGCCTGTCTGGAACGTCAGCGACGCCACGGCGAACTGCGGAAAAATATATCCCTGCGAGAGAAACATCCATCGTCACCTTGCCTCCGGGCATCGACTTTTCTAGGCGCTCAGCCGACGGATTTTAGTCTGTATTTTCTCCGCTGTCTTTGACGCTCGTAAGCTCGCATTTGTTAGCATACTCGCCGCTCTTGTGGACGTCAGCTAATGGCATCCCTATTGTTCAAGGTCCATAATTATCAGAACTTGGTGCTCGAAGAAGGATGCCCCGAACCGTCGACGTCAGCAACGCGAATACAGCATGCAAGGCTACCCATACCAATTTCTCCGGCATTCCAAGCCACCCCTCCAGGCTTCCACCCATGCCACCGCACGAACTTGACATCTATTTCGACGCAGCCTTCAACCCTGATTCCAGCTTCACAATCCCTCCGCATCTCGTGCCTCCGCGAGTACATTTCCCAACCGACTTGAATGGGCACCCTATCCCGCCTCCTGGTGTCGACGTAGTTGTCGGGCGAATGGCGTATCCAATGTCTGCCATGGTTCAGACAAGGTGGCTGTTCGACACTATCGCCGGACTGGCTTTGAGGGGAGAGGACCACACTCAGGCGCATTGCACGACTGTGATACCGAGATTTGCATGGAAGATGATTAGGAGGATGCGAAGGGAGGAGTTGGAGATGATAGCACGTTTACACAGGGCCATGGGAGGAATGATTTGCTGAAGACGAGATAAATCGTCGTTATACCATAACTCTTCGCTCCTGTAGTTCCGACGAACTTGACTCATCGTGATCCACCGCCCGCTCTTATCACCTCTTGTTCTTGAATCTTCATTTGACGGATGGTTCAGTGCAGCCAGTGAGCGATGAGGTCCTCGCGTATCGCGTACTGACACAGGATTATTGTAGTATCCATGAAGATGAAGCATATACCCCAGCTTCCGCGGGGCTGCCATGAGAGTTCCCCAGCGGTGAAGGGGACAAGCGACAGTAGTAGCAGGTAGACCAGATCTGAAGATATACAGAGGTCCTCGCCGAACAGGTGACATTCCCCGGTTTAAGACGTGTCCAATCGCAAGCACAGGAAGACTGTCGTCCTCGCCAGCCATCCTACTCTGACCGGGCGGTTACCCGACAGCATTTCCACCGTTTTCTCTGGGAAGCGTGACGATGCAAACCGAAATTGGACTCCTGGAGAACATAAGCTACGTAGATTGAAAGTAGCCCCCCCTCCTCCTGCGGCACTTAAGTCCCCGGATGGATAATCATGGTCCCATCAAGCCGCAACACCAACAGGCTGTTGTCATCTAGCATGTGTATTCTTCCTCAACAGGGGAAGGATTCCAGATACTTTAAAACCAGTTCCCGAGGCGTTGCGGGCTACATGGATGCGGGCGTCAATTCGTAAGGCGAATGAAAGACACGGCCCACTCCCGAGCATGCTCCTCTTCAGACACAGCATCCGACCACTCGACGCGTCGCCAGAAGGGGGAAACGACGACAAGAGAGGTTGAGCGATCGAGAACGGCGCTTCAGAAGCACTTATGGTACGAGATAGAGGCGGCGAGTGTTACTGAGTTCCCTAGCGACTGAGAAATCGAACGCGTTGGAGATAGCGGCCGGGAGAACGGCAGGTTGGAGTGCGGCGCACGATACGGTTGTAGCAAGTGCAGGTGGACGACAGGAAGGAGCCTAGAGGGAGGTGAACCCCACTATAACCGAGTTAAAACCCTTTTGGTCTACGGCATCCGCTTCTGCCCATTTCCATGAAGAACAGAGTACCAGCAGGGAAGTTCATCGCCGTCTAGCTTGGGCTCGACGAGAGGATCGTCAGCGGTACGACGGCATTTCAGCCCAAGTCCGTGTAAGTCCCAGTGAAACGAACTAAGCGTGTAAGTGTGAGATGGGGCGAGGTATACTGGGTCCTAGTGGCTGTCTGGGTTGAGCTCAAGAGATGGATGAGGAAGCGGAGAAGCGATCAACAGAAGTGAAAAAGGTGCAGGCTGAAGGGATGGGATCCAAACAAGGGCAAGTACCGGTCCCCGGACTGCTTCCGCTGATCCGGACCCCTGACGGCGACCGCACGAAAGTCATCGCTCCTTGCACCCAACCACAACCTCCCTCTGACTCTCCTTCTTCTCCTTTGCCTGGCTCCTCCTCCCTCCTCTGAGCCGATTTGGGGACACACAGGGGGGAAGGCTCTGTAGCTCGGCCTCCACTTCACGCACACGCAGAACGCAAAGAGGGTGGACCTGGGGTCCCTGTCGGCCTACCCCGCACAGGGACTAGGACGGCATCCTTGCTTTGGAAATGGTCGAGATCTCCCACCACCGAAGCTTGATGTGCGCCTTGTATTCTCTTCCAATCTCGTGATGTGGGCGATCGAGGCTGGACAAGATTGGGAGGAGCAAGACGAGGGTCACGCGAGCGAGGCAAGTATCATTTACGACCCTTCCCCTCTTTCCACCTACGCGGCATGAAGCTTACCCATCCTCATCCTAGTATTCGCTCCCAGATTGACCTATTCTTATTATCTATTTCAGATTGGAGTCGAGGAAATTCTATGTTGTCAACTTTCGGCTTGACAACATCACCTCCCCTTGCCGGATCGCAATGGTATTTGTTGGGAAGACGAGAAGCTGAAGGTTGCTGCGAGCCAGACGAACTGTGAGTATCGACTTTCTCTCGATCTCTTCTTGTGCCACTTCCTCCACTTTACGAAATTTCTTCCATTGGTCTCTCCAGCTCGAACCTGGGTTGCGTCCCCGCCACTTTTCCCGTGGTGGTGACATTCTTCCTTCACCCTTTCTCGATTCACCTGGATCTGCACCCGTATCCCTCTCTCGTAGATTATTGCCTCCCACCGACCCACCCGCGATTGTCCTACGGGAACCGGTATCAGTCCATCGAAAACGGAGGGGTTCAGAGGCGCTGTCTTCAGTACCCTTCCATGTTTTTCAATCCCTTTGTGCCGTTTGGTTTTGTCCGCGTTTCCGTTGCTTCTAGCCCTGTTTAGTTCGCTGCTCAAGCATCGCGCCGTGATCATCTTCCTTCCGGAGCTTGGGTCCTCTTGCTCCTTGAAATCGCACGGCTTATTCTGGCAATACTTCGCGTATCTTGTCCATCTATCGACGTATCCTGCGTCGTGGGCGCTTCTGCTGCGCTAGCTTTCCAGGGCAATTGGGTGAACCGGGAGTGATGGAAGCGCTTCTCTTCTAGTTCACTTCTTTGTATCGCTTTCCTTTTTCTTTTCCTTCCGCTCTTCGCAACGCAACACCTCGCTCCACCGATACATTTCCTGCGTGTTTCGCTCGCCTTGACGGGCAGTTCATGTCTGCATCTTCAATTGTGCGTTGGGGAGTGCGATAACAGCAGTGAACTCTTCTGTGGATCGCAGTTTCAGCCGTTGAAAGGGCCCCCGGGCGCGACAGGCCTGGAATCCCTGCGGCGCGTTCTGTTCGTATCATTTCGCTTTCTTTGGATGGGTCGTCTTTCCTCGTGTTTCAATTGGCGTCTCACAGTACTTGCACTACGGGGCTTCTTTTCGCCTCTCACCTCCACCATCTTCGCCAATGTCAGTTGCCCTTCGAGATGTGCTCGAACCTGGGCGACGAGGATGCGATGAGATTGGAGATCGGGGAGGTGAATAATGAAGACAG